>PVHP010006133.1:0-61899 GCA_004024765.1 Zapus hudsonius
ATTGAGCAATAACAAGATGCATACCTCTGCCATAGCTAGCAGTCTCAGAGTGAATGTTGGTTTTACCCTCCAACCTTTATTCTTTATAGGTAAAAGTCACTAATTTATTAAATGGACTTAAAATGTGATATACTCTAGCATTTTCATACAGCAACAAAAACCAAATTGTGTCACTTACAGGAAAATGGGAAGAGCCTGAGATCTTCACATTAAATGAAAGAAGCCAGATTCAGAAAGACAAGTATTACATATCTGCTTTTCATATGCAGAATTTAGACTTTACAAAATGGCATAAAGTTGGTGGGGGGATGATTTGGGGAAGGGATGTCACAAAGGAGAGTAATGAATAGGCCTATAATATGTACATGTATAAACATGTTGTAAAAAGACATCATTTATAAGATTAACGTATGTTAATTTTTGTTTGGATATATATGTATGTTATGGGTACGTGTCTTACGCATCTTTAAACACACACGTGCAGGTTTCCACAACTGTCCTCCACTTGACTTCCAGAGGCAGGGTCTCTCACTGAACGTGGAGCTTGCTGTTTAGGCTAGCCTAGCCAGCCAGCTTACCCTGGGGATTCCCTGTCTCTGCCTCCGGAGGGCTGGGATAACAGACATGTCTATACTCACTCTTGCATAACACGTTATCCATTGAGCCATCTCCCTAGCCCCCATGAGAATTGTTTTAAGCCTAAAATCTTGTCCCTTCTTGTTTCCAACACCGGCGTTGCAAGATTCAAGCAGGTACAGCTAAGCAGACCAGGGGCACTTTGTGACGCCCACACTCCACGGGTGTCGATGACATTGACTGGGGCCAGGAATAGAATTGTGGGTGCTTTCTTTGCACTTTGGGTTTCGGTTCTATCATCTTCTGCCTCAATGTACCTTTCCTTAATTTTGTCAGTGAATCTACCAATCCCATCTTGAGGGACTTCATGATTTCACTTGGGGGAATTGTCACAAGTCTCTTTTCCCACTCAGTTTTCAGGTCAGCCATGTGCTCTTGAGACTTATGGCTCAGGCTTCATGATACAACATCACATTTTAAATTCTCAAATCCCATGACCAGTCTATGGTTGGCCTAATTAGGGCATAGTAGTATATACCTTCAATCCCAGCACTCAGGAGGCAGAGGTAGGAGGATCGTCATGAGTTCGAGGCCAGCCTGGGACTAAAAGTGGGTGCCGTGTCAGCCTGGGCTAGAGTGACACCCTACCTCAAAATAAATAAATAAATAAATAAATAAATAAATAAATAAATAAATAAATAAATAAATAAATACAGATACCCAGCCTTAGACTACATAGTAAATTCCAGGTCAGCCTGGGCAACAGCAAGACCCTACCTCAAAAAACTAACAGAAAGCCCTATAGTGGCCCCTGGCTCAGCAGCTAAAGGTTCTTGCTTGCAAAGCCTTCCAGGCTGAGTTCAATTCTCCAGTACCCATGTAAAGCCAAATGCACAAAGGGATGTATGCATCTAGAGTTAATTTGTAGAGGCAAAAATTCTGGTGTATCCATACTCTCTAATAAATTTAAAAAAAATGTTTAATACTAATTTTCACCAAGTAACTCTTCAGAATAAAAACAACTAAATATTTGGGCCAGATGGAGAATGTACCTGAAATTAAAATGATTTCTTCTTTAGCTTTCAGATATCCCAATTATAATGAAATTCTGAGTTTAATTTAAGCTCTACTTTTGGGGTTTATTCAGCTCTGCTAGTTTGTTTGCATGAATCTACAAGATTTTCCTTTTAAAATAATCACATGTAAAATGTGGAAAGAAGTACATAGATTTTTTTTTGCAAGTTCTACTCCTATGTATAATTCTTAGTAAAGAGCTGCAAGATACAGTGATATTCCCCTTGTTCAGGCTGGCCTCAAACCATATGTAGCCGAGGCTAGTCTTGATCTTGCAATTCTTCTGCCTCAGTCTCTGGAGTGCTCTGATTATAGACAGGAATCACCACATCCAGCTCCTATTACACTCTTTAATAACAAGATCCATGAAATTCACTTTCGAATCCTTCTCTGTGAGAGGTGCCAAAATAAACCCTTTATTTAGAGGGGCTCTTTCTCTTCTTTCAGAGTCATACAAAGCAAAGCTCTTCTTTAACTTGGTTTTGAAAACATGCCTGTCCCTGTCCATAACAAAATAAATACAAGCTCAACTCCTGAAAGTGAACATGGAATTGAGTTGACTATAAAAACGATGTTGTCACAACTTATTTCAACATAGAATTTCTAAAATTAAGAACATGTTTCTTCTAGCATGTGTCATACAAGAAAAAAAAAGATCTTAATGTGTTCCTAATTTAGATTCCTCTTCTTTACTATAAACATAACTTTCTCTAACGACGACATACTCAAGTAGGTTGTGTCACTCTTGAGGGCTGAAGACATTTCTTTATTCGGTTTTGGTTACCACCATTTGGACATCAAAAAGACAGTTGGAAGCTGGGGCAGCAGTGCACATCTGTGATCCCAGCACTCGGGAGGCAGAGGCAGGAGGATCACTACAACTTAAAGGCCAGCCTGGACTTCACAGGGAATTCTAGGCCAGCCAGGGCACCACCCAAGACTGTGTCTCAAAAACAAAACAAAACAAAACAAAAAACAAAAAATGAGGTTTGGCTACACATCTAGACCAATGATGGTGGGACCTGGAACTCTAATGAATATGGATTATTATTATTATTTGTGTGTATGTGTTTGCATAGTGGAGAGAGAGACAGAGACAGAGAGAGAAAGAGAGAGAGAGACTAACTCTAACTGGAACTCACCTAATTAGGCTGGACTTGTTGACCAACAATTCCTAGGAATCTACCTGCCTTCCTCTCCCAGCACTGGAATTATGAGCATGGGCCGCCATGTCTGGATTTTTTTTTAAATATGGATTCTCACTGGCTGAATTACTATTCTAAGCCCCTGCATAATGTTTCTTGAACACACTTTATATGTTAACTTGCAAACATACGACTGACACATCAGAAAACATATTTCTCTGAGAAATTAGAATGTAGCAGGTTAAGTATTAATGTCAAGTCTGTACGTGTTTGGATCAATACACCACTAGTGAACTGCCAAGTTAGCAATATTAGCGATTTTTTTCAATCATAGCTAATTCATATCCATATACATAGAGTCTGTTCTAAGTATTTGGTACTATTATCCGGTTAGTTTGTGAAAAGTCACAATGAAAATGAATAATGCCCCGACGAAATCTCTGTGAGCAAGTCTAGAGGTTGTACACTTGAACTACATAAGTCACGGGCTTACCAAGAACACAGATCGAAGACTTCAGTCATCCTTTCTTGAGAGCCATTCATGCTCCTCTGGAGACACGTGGTCCTGATGTTGGCAAAGGAGGCTGGAGGTGGGTGTGGGCTGTGGACATGGTGTGGGAGGTGGTCTTTACTTCTCTCCCTCTGACCTTTGGGAAAGGTCATCATCCTCTGAGTTTGCTCATCTTAGAAACTGTTGTAAAAGCACTTGCTGCTCCTCGGGTCAGCCTTTCTGAACAATGATTCTCATTAGTATGTCATACTTCCCAGTCAATTATTTTGTTTTGATTTGTCTCCAACTTGCCTCCACCCAGGCTCTGAGACCTCAATTTCACTGCTGGTAAAATAAATGAAACTGCAATCATTAACAGATGCTATGCCATGAATTCATATGGGTTCCTGCCAAAATCATGGCGAACTTTAAGACTGCTGAATGGAGTTAATAAGATAATCATCTGTAAAAATTTTAAAAAAAAAAAGATACTGAGGGTAAAGCACAGGTTCTGGTGCCCCAGAAGATACCCACTGACTTCTCAGGGGCCCAAAGCACCTCTTTGTGTTTCAGACTACAATCTGCATCTGCTAATGGCCTTTATCAGAGTTCCTGTGGTTTATGTGAAACGCAGATCTGGAGACTCCTTAGTTGAACCTAATGAAAGAAAAGACTTATGGAGACCATGGGGAATGAGTGGGGTTTTGTTTGTTTGTTTGTTTTAAACTGGGCTAGTGAGGCTAATTTGAGAATATTCTGTGTGTCAGATCCTGGGGACGAGCTTGAGCAGAAGTTCCTGAACTCTCCTCCACCCCCTCCTTCACATAGCTGGACGGCTAGTGTGCAAAGCCCTTATGTCCTCATGGAAGGTCAGGTGAATTCCTGAAGTCCCATCTGTCAGATTCTACATCACGGTGACATTCCACATCCTTTCCCTTCTACCACTATCTGCAAGAAGCTTGGAGATTGGTGGAAAAATCTAGAAGGTTGCTGTAGAACACCTGATTGATTACTTCTTATCATCAACTGATTCTTTCTAAACTTGTCATTCATTCAACAGATACTTGAGGACAAACATGCATCAGAGGGACACAAATTTGGTCAGAAGACCCAGCATGACAATGTGCAAGACATTTTCCTCACCTGATCTTCTCGTTCTACATGTGTGACCTCCTTCACATGTGTGAGGAAAAGCAGGGTTGTGGTGAAAGCACTTGTATAAACCGGACCCACTTGTGAGACACTGTGGGACCATCATGGACACTTGCTTCTCTAAATGAATTCAGACTCCTCAGTGTCCACTGAGGTACTGTGACTAGAGGAGGAAATGCTCAGGAGTTCTGATTGAGGTAGTCTGACATCCTCAATGAGAAAGGCCATGTCAGAGCAGGATAGCATGACATTCTGGGCTTTGAAGGATGCTTAGAAGTTCAATTGAAAAGTGGTGGCAAACAGAAGGGCATTTCTGGAAGAAGAAAGTAGAGCGACACAAGGGGTGAAGGTGGCAGATGTGCTTGGTGAAGGCTGTGGTGGTCATTTTTCCCAATGTTTCTTCTCTCCCTGGAAACACCCACTTACATGGAACAGGGGACAGGGTCACATAAAAAGGTAAAATGGCTTGTATCAGAAATCCACACGCATTTTTCCTCTCTGACAAATCCTCTAAAGCTAGAGGACCTCTGGTAATACAGAGTGTTCTGTGGGAAGCTGGACTTGGAACCCCTTAAAGCATTGTCAAAATGCATGTTGATGTTAAAGATTTTATAGTAAGTGAACACAGGAAGAGACACAAGAATAGCTAAGTTAGGCGTTGTTGCATTTTTGCTTGCAGCCTGTTTAAAATGAAAATGGTTTAAATTTTCAAAGGCTTTTTTCCCCTTCATACCAAAGATCAGGTAATATTTTCATTTGCTGACAAACCCCATTAATATATAAGTTCTGGTTTGATAAAATGATCACTTTTGACAAAATGCATATGGAGACATGTGTCTTCATTTGTGACTTGCTACTGCCCCCCCCAAAAAAACCCCTTTCTGAACAAGATTTTGTTGTGATATGTTTAAGGTGTTATCTAATTTATATAAGAAATTTGACACTGCAATGTAGCTCAGTTGGTAGAGTGCTTGCCCAGCATGCAGGAAGCCCTGGTTAATCCCCCTGTACAACAGGAAACCAGGAATGGTGGTACATGGCTATGATCCTCTCACTCAAGGGGCAGAAATTCAAGGACATCCTCAACTACATAATGTGTCCAAGACCAGGCCCTTCCCCAAAACTTCGAGATTGTGGAAGCAGTGTTCTCAGTAGGCTTCATATTCTCACGGGTAGAGTGCTTGGCTGGCATGAATGGCTTTGATTCTGAGCACTAAACAAAAATGAAAGAAAAAAACATTGGAATACTAGAGAGTGGAGCCTATTAAGAACGTAAATTCTGGAGTCAGACAGACTTCGTTTGTGTCCCAGCTCTGCCCTTCAGTGTGATCTTAACCTGTCTCTATCTCAGTTACTATCCAAGATACAGTTTTATGGTTTCATAATAATTATTAAAATGACACTTAAAATCAATAACTGTTCCATTAAATTATGATTAATAAATTCTTTTTATGTCTTAAAAGAAAGTATTTTCCTGAGTTTTATTTTTATTAAACAACATTGTGAACTCAAAAGTTCTTTCTACTGAAAGAACTTTTGAGTTCACAATGTTGTTTTATCAAAGAAAGTAACTTTTTTTTTGTTTTTTGGTTTTTTTTTTGAGGTAGGATCTCACTCTAGCCCAGGCTGATCTGGAATTCACTGTGTAGTCTCAGGGTGGCCTTGAACTCCTGGTGATCCTCCTACCTCTACCTCCCAAGTGCTGGGATTAAAGGCATGCGCCACCACGCCCAGTTTAAAGAAAGGAACTTTTAGTGTACCTAGAATTAAGCTCTTCTATATCTGCTGATGTGAATATAATAACTATTTTTTGTGGACATCTTTGAACATCAAATTTTTGATATAGTTATTTCTGCATCTTAAAGAGATGTTAATTACAGAATGTACTATTAGAATTTTTTTTTTTAAAAAAAAAAGGGTTTTGGTGGTCATCCAAAATAAAATACAACTGGTCTTCCACATCTGTGGGTTCCAGATCTGAGGATTCAACCACATTTCAAAAATGTCTGTAAAAATGTATTTGTGTATTGAACATGTATGTAGTTATATTTTCCATGTCATTACTCCCTAACCCATTACTTCATCTACATGCCACCTAGAGGGCATTGAACATATATGAGAGCAGTATATAAGTTGTTTGCAAATACTAGGTTTTTTGACATGAGAGATTTTCCTCTCTGTGGAAATCCCCAGCACTGATCTGCCATAGCTACTGAGGAGACAACTGCCAATAATTCTGTTAACTTTCAAATACTTTCCCTTCAAAGCCTGCAGCGCCCTGGTTCTCACCGCTGAAGAGCCATTACAACATAAATCCCTGAGCTCCACCCTCTCTGGTGGAGGCCCGATTCAGAAAGTGTCTCCATACAAGCGATTTTCCCTTTTGTTCTTGTTTCTGTGTTTGTTTTTGGTGCAAACGAGCAAATATTAAGTTCTGCTTAGTGTTGACCTATGTGAGATCTCACTATGACCCAAATTGGCCTCAAACTCCTGGGCTCAAGCGGCCCTCCAGCCTCAGCCTCCCAGTACAAGTGATATTCAACTGGATTTGCTTTTCTTTTTCCTTCTTTATTCTTTTTGTTCTTTTTTGCTTTTTAGTAATGTGGTCTTAAACATAGTACCTCATACATGACAAGCAAACACTCCTCTGATAATCTTTGTTTTTTATTCTTTACTTTTTATTTTGAAATAAGGTCTCACTAAGGTGTACAGACTGACCTTGAACTCACACTATAGTCCAAGCTGGCTCTGAACTTCCCATCACTGTGCTGTAGCTTCCAAGAAGCTGGGAAAACAGGTCTGTGTTCTCACCCCCAGCTGGACTTGCCTTTCAAGCGTTCAGATCCCAGACTCACTCACATTCTGAGGACCACTACTACAAATCATTGTAAGAGCAAAAAGCAAGGGATTCCCATTTTGTTCTGACTTGACTAAAATCTCCTTAAGAAATCTATTGTATATTTTTCTTCTCTTCATCCAAGGGGGTCACTATTTTTCTGAAAAAGTAGTTAGCTTTCAGATTCCAAAGAACAAATAAAACCTAGAAAAAAATCTACTTCTGGATTCTATTGCCATTTTTCCCTTCATTTTGAGATTGCTTCATGAAGACTTCTTACATTCTCTTTCCCTCCGTACCACGCCTTCTAATTTTCATGGTGGTGACAGTTTCCCTGTATGAGATTTGAAGATTTCAGTTTGCTTGAGTGAATCCTAAAGACATCATTTCCTGTATCTACCTGCTTGTTACCGTGTCATCTATAATTACATTGAATCACCATTTGAAAGTACAATTTCTGGAATGTGACACTTAGGAAAATAATCCTTACTTGCAAAAAAATGTTGCTTATCCAGCATAATATGAATTAATCTCATGGAACAGAGGAGCGTACCAAAAATGAATGAGAATATGTTCAGCCTGAATAAACATCAGGATTATTCAACCATATAAAAATGCAGTCATTATTTTGGAAAAAGATAAAAATGTGAAAAAAATTGAGCTGTGGGAAATAGTGCTGTTGATAAAGTGCTTGCCCCACAAGCATGAAGGACTGAATTTGATTGCTGGTACTCATGCAAAATGTTGGGTGTGGTGGGGAGCCTTTGCATCCCAGTATTGGGGAATTAGAGACGGGGCTCCTTGGAGCTCAGTGGCCAATTTGTCTAGGCTATTTGGTGAAGTACAGGCTAACAAGAGATCTTGTCTCAAAAAGTGATGGGTAGTGTTCCCGACGACAACATCTGAGGTTGTCTTTTGGCCTCAATATGCAGTGTGCACCCATGCTCACATGCATACACACCACACCTGCACCAATATGTAAAAATAAATAAATTTTAAAATGTGATGACAAATTATCAATGTCTGTCTAATCAAGCTGTGCTATCAGTCTAGCCTGGATTCGGTGTCACTGTGTGCCTAATGTTGGGGACTTTTTCAAGTAATAGTCATCCATCAGGACTTGTATTGTCTTCTGTAACTTGCTGACCAAATATGCTCCATGGAAATTCTGGCTTCAGCATCATTTCCCATCCTTCTCTCCCCCTTCATCTTGCATTCACTTCTATCACATCTACTTGTGAAGCTGCCCTCTGCCTTGTGTCCTTCAGAGTGATGCTGTCCCATTTCCAACTGGGTTCCAGTCCTACGAACTACAAGACCTTCATGTGAAAATTCAGATTCCTTGTGAACTTTGGAAAGGGGCACTGAATGTGCTTATTTCCTAAGTGGGTAGTGAGAGTCAAATTAGACAATGAAGACACCTGAAAACGTTCTGTAAGCCTAACTTATATCAGGATGAGAAGAGCACGCCGTGTGTGTGTGTGTGTGTGTGTGTGTGTGTGTGTGTGTGTGTGTGTGTGTGTGTGTGTGCGGGGAGGGGTGGAGGTGACCAGTTTCAGAAGACACTCTTTCAGGGGCTTGCAGCCCAAAGCCCTGTGATGACTGTTTTCCCTCATTCACCTGTGACTATCATCTGCAGCTCAGCTGTGATTAAAGGGTTAACATCTTAGCACACGGCCTGAGAGACTGCCCAGTGGTTAAGGTCCTTGTCTGCAAAGCTTAAAAACCGGGATTCAATTCACCACTAACCATGTAAAGCCAGATGCACAAAGTATCACACGCATCTGGAGTTTGTTTGCAGTTGCTAGAGGCCCAGAAGTGTCCTTTTTCTCTCTCTCCTTCTCTCTCTGTGTGTCTCTCACTGCTTACAAATTAATCAATAAATTAATTTTTTTAAAAAAATCTTAGCACAAAAATTGACATTAAATACAGGAATTACTTCTGGGCTTTTTTTTCTGGGTAGATCTGAGAGACCATGGTCTCAGGATTAAAGAAACAATGCCTTCAGAAATTCTCCATGAGTACACATCCACCTACTGCGCCCACAGGCGAGCCGGGTCCTCAGTCTGAGAAACACAGAGCTGAATACTATGGAAAAGGAAGCTGGCACATTTAAAAGGAATTCACATCTAATGCACTCCTTCTCAGAACAGTTTTCCCATGAGAGCCCTCAAAATTTCAAAGAATTTTACTATATTTAATGCAGAACTCACATTTTAAAGAGGGGGAAAAAAAGCAAACAAAACCCACACACAATTAGAACAGTAAATCCCTTCCTATGACTTATTCTTGAACTGGTTATGTTTTAGAAACAGAATTAAAGAAAAAAAATTCCCTGCCTCAACATAGCATGAAGACAAAGATCGCTACGTAGTGAGAGAAGAGAATCGTCCCGAGGATAGAGTTACTTGCTCATTTATGTCCACCATCTGCCAAGACTTGGCTATTAATACTTGTAAGGCTGCCTGCACTAGAAATCCATTGCTAGCTAAAGTACAAGTGCATTTTTATTCTAGGTAATTAATCTAATTTGACTTTCCCCTGATCACTGCTTAGCAGGAATGGATGCTAACTCCCTTCTCTGTGAAGGACAAACAGACCTCCAGACAGACTCCTTGCTGAATGGCCTTAAGGCAAGAGCCCTCTGTCTTGTGTGTGCCTCTTCTGGGTGTAGTGGATTCTCCAAGTGCAGAAGCTTCTCCAGGGTGAAGCAATTTCTTGGGGATAGTGCCTGGTAGCAGACATGGGAAGGTGGGGATGGAGGCTGACAGGAGAGAGGAGCCGTGAAGCGGGCTCCCAGCCCTCGAAGAAAACAGTAAATCACCACTCTCCACAATGGGTGGTTATCCAGAGATTACAGAGCTGGGATCAGTCAGGGCTCCCACTCATGCCTCTGCTGCTTCCTTCAGGGACAGGTGAAAGGTGCTCCTGTTAGAAACAAGATGGCTCTTACACAACCAAGTGCAAAAGCATTGATTTAAGTTCTCTACAAAATCTTTACTTCAACTTATCTTTGGCAAAGAAACTACATGATTCTGGATACTTAGCTGGGCCTGGTAGTGTGTGCCTATAATACCAGCTCTGCAGGAGGCTAAGACAGCAGGATTCCAAGTTCAAGGCCAGTTTGGGCTACAGAGCAAGTTTAAAGGCAGCCTGAGAAATTTAGTGAAACACTTTTTGAATATATAAAATTTAACGAGGGCTGGTGATACAGCTCACTGGTGAAGCACTTGCCTAGGATATACAAAGCCTGGAGCTCAAGTCCCAGCACCCCACAAAAAAATGGCCTTCCAAGATTCTAATCCTTCTTCTACCACTCTGGAAGTAAATTAAACTGGAAAAGTTGGAGACTTAACATATACCAGGCACAAAAGCAATCAGTGGAGAATTTTTGAAAATACACTTGGCATATGTTATAGAAATTTCCAGATCAAATTGATTGTGTCATCTCCTAGGACTGTTTGATGGACTCTACTCCCCAACCTTCACTAAGCCTTTCCTATTCTGAAACATAGGTCAACAGAAAATTACAATCAATGAAAAACCCACCACCCAAAGATAACCCTTTGTAAATTTACACTATATAAAGATTTCTGTACAGACTTTTATACATATTTATAGACACATGGTTTCTATTCCAAAAAGTTATGTCGTGTTTTCCCTTTCATGAAATCTTCCATGTGACTACATTTGTCTTTGCTCTCTTATGTTGTATGTAGATATAATGCCATTAATGGTTTTACTTGATTAGGCTGAAATATACTAGTATTAATGTCATTCTATATGTCCAGATAAACTGAAAAATGCTTATTTTTTTTCTTTCTTTTATTACAAAGAGCATTCTACCTATGTCTTATCTGGAACCCCCTCAAGGTAGTTTAATCTTTTCTCTGGTCAGATATGTAGGTCTAGCCAAGTGAGAGAATGTCACATTCTCATTATCTCTTCACTATTTCTGTGCATCCTAGCTCAGATGTGAATCTCTTTATGGCTTCCATGAATCATAGGTTCATCTTCCTGTGTCATGGAATCCACCATGCTGCATGCACAGGAAGCTGCAAAGGGCTGGAAGTTCAAGTACTCCCAGGAGCATTCCTCAAACACTGACCGACAGGTGAGGAGGATCACGAACTCTGCTATCTCCCCTCTAAGAAGGGGTGATTGCATTTCATGTTCTTTCCCAGAGTGGTCTCACTGGATTACTAGCCATTTGTCCTCTGTGACTGCTGGCTGTCAATATACCTGTTAAGGCCAATTTCCTCCTTTAGTGCTAAGCTCTCTGCACCCTCTGATTTTCTGTTTTGATAAGTTTTGTTCCATAATGCTCTCACTCGGTTGGGGAACCTGCTTTTCACAGATGGCGGCGAATACCCAGGACATCCAAGATCCATCAGTTTGACAAGAAAAGAAAGCTGACTGCCTAATGAGCCAGCTCTGTTGCCTCGTCCCAGGATTAAACATGAGTACTCTCCCTGCTAGCCTGAGGACCTCCTCTAGGAGATGGCGGTAGTCACCGAGGAGACCCAAAACTCACCAAAACCTAAACTTTGAAGAGCAGAGTAGAGCAGTCCTTCATCCTCTTCCAGGGATGAGTGCATTCCTCACCGAGGCCAATGCCCGGGGACACCAACTGCATGCATTGTATTCTTCCCTGTCCATGATCTTTAGACTGTGACCCCCCACAGAGAATAGCAGTAATGATAAAATCAAGCACAATGAAAATGTATTGGAATAATTAAGTGTACATGATTTCTTCTCTTGAAAGAGTCCAAAGAAATCCTGCTGCCTTCTCGAGTCTACTCTCCACCTTTCCGTCTCTTCACAGCCATTTCTCAGCATCTCTTTCAACCTTCTTTGTCACCTGAGGGTGACTTGTTTCTTCAAGGCCCTGCCCGGGATCATAAACTTGTAGCCACTGTCCAGGTGACCTTTAGGCCGTCCTGGTCAGGGGGAGTATGTGCATAAATAGACATGTTGCAGGGCAGAGTGCAGTAAGCATTCTAGGAGAGGTGCAAAGTCCTTTGGGAGGGCAGAGGAAGGAAAGAGGAATTCTGGCCGAGGGAGAAGGGAAGGCTTGCTGAAACAGGTGGCCTTTAAACTGGCTCTGGACAGATGGGTAGGATTTCAACGGGCGGATGTCGAGTGGGGGAGGAGAAGAAAGGAGCCGCATGCACAGAGGAAAGCAATACCAGCTCAAGTGGAGTGGTGAGGGGCTCCCAGGCCACAGTCAGAGGTAGAAGAGATGCACACACATGTCCCTTCAATGCCTGCCTGGGAGTTTTCATGTTATTTAGGGAAAGTGTCCTAGTTAGACTCACAGCTTAAGGAAGACATATTTCCTTTCTTTCTTCTGGATAATTGTTTTGTGTGCAAAATGTGGGGTGTGTATGGTGTGTTTCTGTGGTCTACAGATGTGTGTGCAGATGTGCACACCCCATGTGGAAGTCAGAGGAGGATTTCAGGTGATCTTTTTCTACCACTCATCCATGGAGTCTCTCAGGAACTCAGAGCCACTGTGGTTGGTCCCACTTGCAGACCAGTGAACCCCAGGGATCACCAGCTCACCTATTTATATAATCATAAATAAGGTCCTTTCTGGTCCCCATGTCTGCATGGCAAGTGTTTTAACTTGCTGAAACATCCCCTGGCCTGAGTTACATTGCTTTCAGTAATGTTCTTCATTGGCTTACAGACAGCCATTTTTTTTTTCTAGTTTTTGAGACCAGGTCTTTCTGGGAAACCCTGGCTGTCCTGAAATCCACTATGCACCCAAGTCTGATCTCGAACTTATGATCCTCCTGCCTCTGTCTTCTCAGTGCTTGAGAGTGCGAGTATGTCCCATCATTCCAGGTTGCTAGCTTAACTGACATTTGCTCAAAAAAGATTTCTCTGGCCATTTATACTATTTTCTACAAAATAACAAAATCATTTTCTCAATTTTTTATATGTTTACTTTTTTACCTCTGCCCCTGTCACTGGTTCTGTGAGACCATGGGTCATATACAGTCGACTCCTTCCCACTGCTTGCCATAGTGACCAATCCAGACAAGGGCTCAGAACTGGATGAAACAGTACTAATATATTAGAGCGCTGGAAAGATATTATGGTACTTAGAGATATACTTACATAAGTTGTCGCGCCTCTGACAATAGTGGGTGGGGTGGAGGACTCAAATGTGGTGGTCTGCGTGTGTGCAATGTCTTGTATCTTCAGCACTCCTTTCTCACTCGTGTCCATGGAGTCATTTTTTTTAGGTAGAATTTCCTCTTGTTTCTCATGTCTTCTACTTCCAACAATTTCTGGCCATTATTTCAACTATGTGCTAGGCTTGGTAAATTTCCTAATGATCTGGGAATGGGTTGCTCTTTTTTTTTTTTTCTGATGACCATGAATCTAGTTGCTCAAGACTGGTCATAAGCCACCATTTGCTGCAAAGTAAGGGAGGGGTTTTGCCATTGTTTTCAGTGCAAAGGGCCTTTGGAGGTCATCCAGCAGCATTTGAAACTGTAGCCAAACTACTAAGGACCTTCCCTGAAAACCTGGTTTTCTGATTTCATATTAAGTATGGTGTTTTTTATGATGCTTTGGATAGAAAGTAAATGGCTCCTAATACTACCACAGGATAAAGTTCATTTTTAAAATGCTTGCATAGGTTTTGTTCAAACTGAGATCCTACAATTGGCTATTAAATCATAGTCTTATCCCCAAAGGACATAAATATCAGTGAGTGGAAACTACACTCCAGATCCCAACCAGAAAGAGCTACAGACTAAGGCTACAGCTGAGAGACACTCAATCCTGACAATGGAGTGAAAAATCCTTAAGTGACCTGTCAATGTCTAATAAAGTTATGTAGGATTGATTAAAGATGAATTTGTTTACTTGTTTTTATCTTCTGTGAACCACAGTCTTCCTATGTAGCCCAGATCGGCTTCAAACTCATAATCCCAAATGCTAGAATCACAGGCATGTGCCACCATGCCCAACTTTAGATGATTTGTAAAGTTAATTTCCAGAGATGAACTATTGCTTACACACCTTGTAATGTGTAGAAGAAATACAGAAGTGATTGTTAATGTCAGTTCGCATAAGATAGCATCATAGCTTTTGTTGGGGGTGTTAGATAGCATAGGAGAGCACCCCAGTGGCAGTCTTTCCACCATTTTAAGAAAATAAGCATTACATCTTCAAAACATTTATGTAATAATATTTAGGTTTTGAAACTTTCCATTTTAAAGCGGCCCCTTTTCATCTATCTTCAAAATTCCCATAGCTGGCACTCATTGTTTGGTGTCTGACAAATGGAATTTGCAACCTCTTGCTTGATGCATTCTTTGAGAGAGTCTATGAAATAAACTATGTCCTAGGCATAGCTCTGCACAAAGTTATTTATATGTCTCCAATGTGTCATCGATTCTGGCCCTCTACTGCCTCTCCACGGCAGAGTCAGGTGGTAGAGAGTGATCACTGCCCCTTACATACTGGTGTTGTAGGGAGAGACACACTCTCCGGGCCCACACGCCAAGCTGGGAAGTTTGACATTGCTGTCATGTGTCCATTCACTCTGTTCCCTGATGAAATTCTGAGTATCCTTCAGGCCCAGCTCAACTGTTACCTCTATTAGGAAGCTTTCTGTTCCCTTGTGTTACTCATGCAAAACTACAAAGGAAAGCGGGCTTCCTTGTGGCAACTGGCATTGAACTCTCTCTCGCACAGTATTTGTCTTGTGTACTCTACAGAGAAGCAGGAAGGCATGGTGCTATGAGCTCAGCCTTTGAAAAACACTCTGAGGTCTGAAGCCTGCCTCTGCCCGTTAAGTGTTGGGTTGGGATGTCCTGAGCAAGTCCATGTTGCTGAGTCTCAGTATCCTCATTCATGGGAGTGGGTGAGCATTAAATAAAATGATAACTCCAGTAGTGTGTGTGTGTGTGTGTGTGTGTGTGTGTGTGTGTGTGTGTGTGTGTTTTGCATAAAGTCCTCAATGGTAACTGATTAGTATTATTACTAATGTACATCATTTCCTCCCTAGAACTTGATCAATCTCAGGGAATCTTTAACAGGCACACGGTATGTTCTTAGTGTTTGTGAATGAATGAGCATGATGGTTGTGTGTCTGTTAAATGACACATATGCTCTGACAAGGACTATGTTCTCTGGAAGGGCTAACACTGCTCTAGTGACCAGACTGACCTCGCTTCATGTCCTTGCTCGCCCTGCCGGTGTCCCAGGGTGAATATTAATAGCACTGTCTTTCACACTCTGAAAGCCATCTAGTTTGGATGATAAATGTTACAGTCACTGTAATTTTGAGAGGAGTCTCATCAGCTTGGCTCCCAGAAGCTGAGCAACTCACCAGGCAGTGTGCAGTGCACATACCACCCTGGGCCAGCATCCGGGAGGAGGTGACCAGCTGCTATTTGGATGGGGAGCCTTTCACACAGAGGAAATGCTCACAAACATAGCGGACAAGAGGAGGGAAGAGCGAACCTCACTCGGTTCCTTATTCTTTCTTTTCCTGGAAAGAAATTTGGGATGAATGTTGGATCCTAGTTCAAGAGAATTAGAAAATTTCACTGAGAAAGTCTTCCTGCCACTTAAAGTGAGGGGTGGGTTCATGTTGTGTGGGCAGAACTAGGAAGAATGCAATAAAAAGATCCCAAATAAAATGACAGAGAAACAGAGAAAAATAAAGTTTGCATATGCTCTTTAGCACACAGCTAAAATTCTCTTTAACATATAACTAATAAATTGTTTCTTTAAGGGACACTACACTGAAATTATATAGATTCTGAATAAAGTGTATATGTGTCAGCATATGTATTGCAGCTTAGTACACCTTAACAAAGGTGTTTTCATCACCAATGTCCAGCCTCCTTTTCGAGAATCTTGTGCTCTTTCAGAAATGTCCCTCCCCTTAAGTCTCCTTCTGTGCACACAAGCCAGGGCTGTTTGGGTCAATC
Source organism: Zapus hudsonius (assembly GCA_004024765.1). Lineage (NCBI taxonomy): Eukaryota > Metazoa > Chordata > Mammalia > Rodentia > Dipodidae > Zapus > Zapus hudsonius. The sequence goes on from PVHP010006133.1 coordinate 16,234, forward strand.
TTCAAATGTCCCAGTGGAATTTTACTTTTTAGCCCATGTTCCAGTTAATGGAATGAATGTGTGCTCTTTGTTTTAGGCATGAGAAAGCCCACTGGCAAGGTAACATGGGACTGAGGTTGACATTCTGGAACTCTCTGGAAGAGGCATACTGTGGGAGGATATAGGACATGGGCTTTCGAATGTAGAGGAGCAGGGTCTGAATGATGGCTCTTCAATATTGACAGTGCAGCTTTGGACTTTCGTATGTGTGATAATTGTTATTTATATAATAATCCTTATTCTTTGATTTGCTTTGTAAGGTGAATGAGATTGTGTTAACACAACACTTAATAATAAGGCCGGGTCAGAGCATGGCATGAAGGTCAAGCTTTGTGGTGACAGACATCAGGCCTTGCTGAAGGGGAAATAACTTGATACTCTGTCCTCTGAAGAAAGGGAAAACAACGCGCTTTGTTCCCAGGCTTAAATGCACTTCAAAGATTTATCTCAGCTCCTGCCACGGTCAACACTAAATCGGCTGTAGCTACCATGATAGCGGTCACTCTTATGTTGTCCTACTCTTGAAGGGGCTTAATGAACAAGTGACAATATTCTTGATGCCACTGTTGCTAACACTTCAGTGGTATTTCTAACTTCATTTGGGAGACGGATACCTTCTTTCTTGACATATGATTTCATATATAAAATTTCACATAGCATTTGTCATGTGGCAAACCTAGTCAGTGTGTGAGAGCTCCGTTGTGTTTATTCAAGAGAAATAAGAACATGTAGGAATATGGCGGGTCAATTCACCTTCATTGTCCTAAGTGCTACTTCCTAAAGGTCACGTGTGTGTGCACTAGCCTGGCATTGCAAGGTGACGGGTCTGTTGTTAATGTGCTCTCAGGCGGTTCAGCACAGCTTCGAGCCACAGGTAAGGTGCTCTTAGGAAATAGCAGCTCAATTCAGTTGCCATTAGTCACGTAGATGTACCCAAATGTGCACTCTGGTAGAAAAACAAACATCTGCTTATCTCTCTGTACATAGGGGGAGGGGAAGAAAGTGACCTGACCTCTGGGTAGTCACTTTCCCCATCCTGCCTTCTGGCTGGTGTTCCCCAAAGGAGAGGCTTTCTCATGAGCGAAAAGTCAGCTTGTGCCTCAAAGGACCCCGGGAACTCCCAGCATGGCCCCTTTGCTGTGGCGTGCACGCTCTCGGATCATATTTTCCAGAACTCATGTATATGTTACTTTTTTGGATTCAAAACAACAATTTTTTTCATAATTTTGGTTATAATACTATAAGAAAAAAATAATAAAAGCTAAGATGGAGATCCCTGTAGAGCAAATCACAGAAGCTGGAACTTGCAGAGCCAGGCTGCCAAGGTGACTCCTGAGGAGCCAGCCTGCAAATCAGTTCTGCAACTTCAAGGGCCCAGGAAAGAACTGGACAGAAGAGCTGCTGGATTGTGGCAACAGGCACCAAGCTAGACTGATGTAAAGATGATCTGTGAGAGCCAGAAACTGCTGGGAAACAGGCGTCCGTCCGCAGAGCTCATCCCTGCTAAACGCATCCAGTGGTGCAAACTCTCCTTTCCCTCTCTTCCCACTGGTTTGCCCACAGGTTCCCAACAGCAGTTTGTTCACTTGGTTTTTGAGAGTCATGCAGTGCAGTTCAGGATGGCCTGAAAGTTGCTTTCCTCCTGCCTCACCTTCTGACTAAAGCGCCTCAAGCCTCAACTAGCCAGTGTTTTCATCATAGGGAGGTGATCTGAATTTTACTGCCATCAAGAAATAAGAGGAATATCTAATGTAAGCATTAGGAATGCATATCAATTTTCACAGTGCAGTTTGGTAATAATAAAAGTACACATTTGCATTGTCATGAATGAGACTACTGTTCTCCAAACCATTGTTCTAATGTGGGGTGTGTGAAGACCTCAGTGGCCTCTCTTCCTTTGATCTTTAGAATTTCTGAAGTTGTGGGATTTTGCATGCTACAATGATAATCTGGGAAAATGTGCAATAACTATAAAAGAAGTTTTTTTTTAGTCCAGAAATAATCGCTTATAGCAAAGCCACCTGACAGAACCCTGTGGGTACACATCACCCTTATGAAGACCAAAGGTATTTTTACAATGAGGATTAGTTTCTTCCCTTTGGACAAATCCATATGGTGCCTGTTCACACATCAGGCATCTGCAGTAATGGCTCATTCAACTCCAAGAACAGACTTGAGAACTTTTGCTTTAAATTTTGATAGAAATAAAATTTTGTATTAGGAGTCAGATTTATTTCTCATGGTCCATTTCCTCTGAGGCAGTGGCATGTAGCCTACTGGAGTCAGAGGCCAACGCAGGAAACTGCCTGGCATATGGCTGTTCTGCCTTACATACAGGCTTCTTGGCCCTCACCCTAATTCTTGCTGCTTTCTCTTCTGGAGTTAAATGTCTGCTTCTCTCTTCAAGGGACAACACTTGCTTCACAACCCATAGTCCATCTGTTTGTTGATTTTCATAAATTTCTTGGCATGGGGCACTATGAAGGAAGTTTGCTGTGCCCACCCATTCATCTACCTACTCATCCATCCACCCACCTGAAACTCAAAGAGAGGCATTGAAGTATGTGTCTGCTATTTATTGGGAAGTCTTTCCCAGGAGAAAGTCTGGTCATAGCATAAATGGTTCTAGAAGTTAATTGGGAGAAAGTAGGTAGGAACACTCCACCAACATGCCTGGCAAAGAGGAGCAGGCAACTTCCCTCCAGAGAGTGACCTTCCTGTGATAAGTGGGCCAAGGGAGGTGTTCTTGGTAGACACTGATATAGACTGTCCTGAATCCTATCCAGAGGTTACATTTGCTAAGCATGATCAAATAAGCCAGTCCAAACAGGGCATAGGACTGAAGGAGACACTGGTTTGGGAGGAGGAGAAAACCTGGACCACAGAGATAATCCACCCTCATTCCATACAAATCCTTTGGTCTGAGCAGAAGGGAGGGAGAGAGTTATTGCTAATACTTAGGTAAGCCAAAATGCACCACGATGCCTAGAAAGCCAAGAAGGTGAGGCCCAGGTCACAAGGCTGCATTTGCCACCAGCTCAAGGGAAGGCATTCCAGGGCTTCCAGATGTGACTGAGACCATTTCAAATGGACTTTAACTCTGAGATGATTTGGCATAGCAGTGAACAGTTAACAACAACAACAACAACAACAAAAGAGGTCAACTTAAACACCCACACTAGATTTCACAAACCATGTGAAATCAATGGCCCTCCTGTAGGCGGCCCCTTGGACCTCTGCAAACTCTTGTTCTGCAACAGTTTGTGTGCTGCTGACTTGGGCCCAGCCTGATGGTGGAGTGGACAGAGGGACCGATGGAGAATGAGGAAACCTTGATTTTAGTGTGAGTTCTATGGGAAACGTATCCAAGAACACAGGTGATGTCTGTGCGATCACTTTCACGTCTGTGAAATGAGGCTAAGTCAGTTCTCTCCTTAGCTAAACACCAGGAAGTAGAACACATGAAACTCACCACATGTGCCACAAAGGGGTGAAAGCAGAAAGGAAACCATGGAGAGCGGCAGGGTGAGATGCGCCCAGGACTCAGCACATTCCCAGAGCCTTCCCTGGAAATGACATTTCATTCTCCAAACCTCAGGGCACCTGCTTTGTGCACATCATTACCAATGTTCCCAGTTTCCACCTCACACCTTTCTTGCTGATACATGCCTAGCCTTCCCCATGACCTCCATGCTCCATGCCCCAAGCTCCTCCATGAACACTTTCTCAGTGAACTACGGTTTTGTTAAGAATGTATAATAAGCTTTTTCCAAACAATTATTCTTTCAAATTCAAAGATAAAATTAAGACCCAGATACTCTATCTGTTTGCAAACCGACTTGGTCTCAAAGTATTCACAATTAATGGCCATTCTTTTAGGTAATCTTTACAAATATACAAGCTAGTGACCCTTGCTTCTCAGCCTCAATGCAATAATATCAAAAATTTGCAAAATAAAAACAGTCAAACTAACTAATAGTAATTGACTTTTTATGTCTTGGCTAAAATCACTATTTTATTTCATTTAATTTATAATACAGCACTATATGGTTTAGATAAGTATTACTGAAACTAAGTAATAGTAATACTACTACTACTGTTAATAATAATAATAATAATAATAATAATAATAATAATAATAATAAAGTAATGGACTTCAAACCTTCCAGACCAGCCTTAGTGTTTGTTTGTCTGATTACACACTCAACACAACTTATCAGAACTCTAATGGCTGTTTTCAGTATGAAACCCAATTCAGGCTGAGGTGATAAAGCCAAAGTCATCAAGGAAAATGGCACTGATTTGGAGGTTTGTAGTGAAAAGAGAGCAAATGTCACGTGAAGTTTTTGAGTCCTCAGTCTGAACCCCCGTCAAGGCTCTGAGAAGCTTGAAAATTTACACGATCTCTGTGGAATCCATTCTTTGTTGGTTAAATGTGAAGCCAAGAATTTACTTCAAGAAAAGGTTGTAATTACTTAATGAAATGGTACTTGTTAAAATACCCGAAGGATATAGTAGTTAGTAAATCCTCCCTTGCCCCAGCCCCATTCTTCTTTCTAGCATAGGAAATACCTTTTAAAACAAATGCAATATCCATGAGAAAATCACAGCAGCTCCTTGGAGTCTACTAGGGAGGGGAAGTTCACTCCTTCTCAGTGAATGTTTCCAATAAAACACTTTACCTCCCAAGAAATCTTCAGGACCTGCCAAGTCCCCAACAATAATGACAACTTCTCGGTGACGACACTTTCATTGAGTTGAACAGGAGAGAGGTTGCTTGCTTTGCCAAGTGTAGATTCTCTTTGGAGGTTTTGGTTTGGGTACTTTGTGGGATGAACCTGCTCCCTCACCACCACCACCCCATCCCAAGAAGGTGCTCAAGCTTAGCATAAATGTCACCTTTCCAAAGCTGTGACAGAACACCTGAGAAAGCAGCTGAAAGGAGCCCAGGTTTATTCTGGTCTCGGTCCTCACTTGCTATGGGCCTCAGGTGGGCAGAACCATGCCTAGCCAGGGTGTGGTTCAGGAAAGCTGCTCTCCTTCTGGTGGCAGGAAGCAGAAAGAGCAGAAGTGAGGACGGTGGGTGACAGGGACAAGCTTTCAGTTGTGTCTCCAGCAATCTTCCTTCAATGAGGCCTTACCTCATAATAATAATCAAGCTTTAGCATGTGACCACTGCAGAAGCATTTCAGCTCCAAGCCATAAACCAAGTAAAGTCAGACACTGTCTTTCTTATGTTTATCTGTATTAGTTCTGAAGAATGGATGACCTCCATGTGGGCATTTTTATCTTCCACCCATCAACTCATTCTCAACATCACGATTGGATGTCAGATAACATATAAACAGCACAATGATTAGAATAATAATGTTCCCTTAAAGAGCTCACAACACAGAAGAGGAAAAAAGGAACATGAAAAACAGAATTCAGATACAGTAGGAAGCTATGAATGCAGACTGACAGGCTCGCCACCAGTCATACCTGACTATGAACTTGTGTCCAGCAATTTAACTTACAAAGACACATGGAATGGGGTATATCCTCTGGGACTCTTCCCTTTTTACATTGTCACATGATGCAAACCAAGGGAAATTTATATAGGAGAGAAAGAACTAGGTCTACGGAGCCTCCAGGGTGGTGGCACATCACATCAGGACTTAACACCGACCTTGATGCATGCTCCCCTCACCTGGATCCCATTCACCCCATCATCCCCACACCGATTCTCTGGATCACATTTATATCTGTGTCAATTTCATGTCTATGAAAAGTGGCCACGTAATAAGCCAAATCTACATCTATGTTTGTGTGAGGGTTTTACATATTGTTTCCTGAAGACCTCGCGTGGGTCTGATGAAGTCAAGGAGTCGTAAGAAAAATAATGTCTTAAAATTCATAAATTATACAATATTATAAAGATAGTATAGACACATACTTATATAAAGCAAAATATGACATAGAATTATATAGTCTCTATGATGCATTAAGTAGTAGAATCTAGAATCAAACAGAATAACTACCATGATTTTGAAATAGCGATAAGGGTTGGTGGACATTTTGGGACATCTGTATTAATTGTAACATGATATGAAAATAATTTCTTCCTATACAATTCAGTTAACACGACTGGGTCTGGTACATTCACAGCTAGAATGGGGTGTTTCAGTTACAGGTTAATAGAATTTAAGATGCAAGTTTTTTCCCCATCCAGGTTTACAGTGTTTCCTAAATTCTCATAGACTCCTAAGTAAAAACAAACAAACAAACAAACAAAAAACCCACTTCCCTCTAAGCTAGGTGTCATGCTGCACTCAGGAGGCTGAGGCAAGAGCATGATGAACTCTAATCTAGCCTAGGCTACATAGCAAGAACATGTCTAAAACATAATTAAAACTCTGCCCTTTGATAATCACAAGTACAGAAAGTAAATTGGTCTGATTCAGCTTTCCTATCTCTAATTGTTTTCCAACTGAAAACAATGCCAATCATTTCCGGAATTTTCAGTCATTGATACTTTCTTCTGCATAGGCAGAAATTTGTTAATTTTCAAACTAAACAATGAGCCCAGAAAGTTAATTGTGCATCCCAAATTATGACCATCCCACAAAATCCCATGGGAATGAAGGCTCAACTTAGATGAACACTCTGGCATCGTCTCTTAATGATTTTTTTTCTTCATTTGGAAAAAAAATGTCCAAATAGTTGACTTAGAATCCAAAAGATTATGCAGTAAACTATTTTTGTAAAGAAAATTGAATTTTATGATAGCTTGGGTTTTTTGAAGGATAAAATCATTTTCAAGTGTTAAGAAAGAGGTTAAGTAGGATAAGGCAATAAGAAATTCCCAGGACAGATGACTGAATTTGCTAGTCAGTGTGATGGTTAGGTTTTGTTGTCAACTTGGATCTTTTTAATTATCTTGGGTGGGTCTCTGAGGATGTTTACAGGAAGGCAGCCTCTCAGTAGGGGGCAAGATGTAAAGAAGCTCAAAGAAGCTGGAAGTAAACATCCTTTCCTGTGTGGGCCGTGCAGGAAGGAAATTCCAGAGACTCAGGAAGCCATTAAGGGATAGGGTTGTAAGACCCCCAAAGCCTATATAAAGGAGAAGAAATTCTCTCTTTGGCCCCTCTGGCCTGTTCCTTGTTCCATGTGTGGTGTTGGTGATGGGTTTTTATCTCTGCTTGGACCTGTGAAAGAGGGCCAGCCTCTTTCTCTGTTAAGGAACTTCACCTCAATCTGTAGTTTCAATAGATACTTTCCTCCCCAAAATTGTGCCTGGTTTAAAGATTCTTCCCAGTGGCATGTGGCTGACTATGACAGTCAGCATCTGATAGATGTGTGTGTTTAAAGCATTTGTAGACTGTGTGCTCCAACAGAGAAACAAGTCTCCCAATTCTATCTCTACATGAGGTGTAGCAGCAGGGTTTCAGGAGGCTGAGACCAGGTATAGCAATCACACAGCACTTTGGTCTGGGAAATAAAGCAGTGAATGAGAAACAGTCTCTGTCCTCCAGGACATAGGCATACTATTAAAAAATGTACAGGAAGACTTATGCCATATTTAACTGGAGGGGAAATATCTGAAATAAGGAGAAACAATGATTCTCACTATTGTGATGAAGAGACAGACATACTGTCCAATAGCCTTGCTAGCAAGGCAAACAGCACCGTGGGTTTCAGAGTACTGTGCATTCTAATTTCCACTGAACATCACTACCCTTATTAAGGTACTGAGCTCTTGGAAGTATCTTTCCCTTCACCATTGTACCCTATGACCTGGCACAGTGCTTTGCTCAGTGTCTTCTCGATCCCTCATTATGAGTGAGAGAAGGCACAACATGTTATAGGAAGAGTAGAAGAGGTAGGCTGGAAAACCAGTTCTGTAACTTACTTGGCTACGTGGCTTTCAGATCCCCAAGAATCTTAATCTCATCTGTAAAACGGGGATTTTGTAGAGATGCGATGGCACCTGGAGACTGTTTAGCAAAGTTACCCGTGAGTCAGCCACTTGTGCAGGTGGGGGAACAACATTAATGCTTGGGGCTTGTGTGAAGCAGGACCCTCTTCCACGTCCACACTGGGAAAAGTCGACTTGGGAGAAACTGTTGACTTTCCAAACTATGTGTGAAAATGGAAACAGGTGCAGGCCCAAGCTGCCTGAATTAATGTTTTTTATAATACCTAGATAACTCTTCTCGAGCAACACATTACTAATACTATTCGATTCTGAAACAAAGCGATGTTTCTAGTACGCTTCTTCAAAAGTTTAGAAGGAAGTGAGACAACTCAGACATTCACAGAAGTGAGACTCTTAGTGACTCTACAAAAATGAACTACTTTAATATATTTTCTATCCTCTTTGTCGGTTTGAATGTGCATATCTGAAGCTTCACATTTTGGTATCTCTTTGATATTTCATAAGGAACAGTGAGGGGTAATCTCTCTGGGCAGAATATGTGGTCCCCAGATATAAAACATGCCCTTTACAGAGAGGTCAAAAGTAACAGAAGTGCATCTCTCAAGGAGTAGGCTTAAGGCTGAGTATTTCTTTATGCATTTACAATCTGTCACGTGGACTATACATATCTGGCTGTCTGACTAACATGCTTCTACAGATATAATCTGAATCAATCAATATAAAACCAGGATTAAAATCTCTCTCACACACAATATATATTATATTATATAATATATATATTATATTGTGTGTATTATATATATGTATTTCTATTATTACACAGATACATATATATATAATACACACACTATATTAATATATAGTAATATATATAATACACACACTATATTAATCTATATTAATAATAGAAATATATATATTTCTATTATTACATAGATACAAGACTTAATAGGTATCTGTTAAGTGCATGCTTATACAATTGAATGAATGGTTATATTTGCAGGTGTCCAGTGTCATGATTATAACAAACCCTGTTATTAAAGGCTGCAAATCTGTGGTGGCGACTTCCATGAGTGAATTTGTCTATTTTAATTTAGCATATGGTCTGCATTTAGCAAATGCTTGAGGAATCACATTATTTCAAATGGTTAATAAGGGAAAATTAAAGATCACTTGAAAATTGGATGAAATTTTGAGGCTTAGCAAAGGCAGTTGGTAGAGAAATTTTATTACAGAGCTGCTCAATTCTTGTAAACTGTTAAGCATAATGTCACATATGTGACAGCTTTCCCAATATGTTAATACTAGAATTGGAAAAAATGATAGCATTCCTGTTATCATTGCATGAGAGCCATTCATAATGCGATGGTGACCGAGCTCCAACTGCAGGAAAGCAGCTGGTTTCTTGCAGAGGATAAATCTGGTTCCTCTCAACCAGGTTGGAAATATTTTAACACAAGCAATATTTGGACTAGAGAGAGGTAACACAGCATTTCATATGAGCGAGTCAAATGTCCTTCTGCTCGTGTCTTCTTTTGCCTCCTCCATCACTATTTAACTAAATTACAGGAGAGGAGAATTTTACTTAGCCTGGAACGACTACTAATCCATGCCGTGCAAGTCATATTTGAGAATACTTTTGCTCTTGGCCTCGTGTGCTTCCAAACCTCCCTTCTAGAAAGCGTTCCCAAAGTCATGCATCTCTCCTTGTTTCTAACTCCCTTGCATTCAAAATTCAGAACTGACATTCTAAGCACTTCTTCTGTGGGGTGACAGTACCAGCCAGAAGCCTCTGCTTGTACCTATCCTGCTTTCCTGCTCTGTCAGCTAAGTGCACCCCAAGAGATGTCCCCTTCAGCACTAAGGTGGGTTTTTTTTTTTTTTTTTTTTTTTTTTTTTTTTGTGTGTGTGTGTGTGTGTGTGTGTGTGTGTGTGTGTGTGTGTGTTTGTACATTAATCCAAAGAGGAAGACAGAGGCTGGTCTTTCTTAGCCTCTGAACAGAGCTGGATTAAGAACTGAAAAGCAGTCATGGAGGTTCTTGCTTTTAGAATCTAGGGGTGATAAATCTCACACTTGTCACCCAGCCTCTGGTCTCAGTCCCTCCTCTCTCCTCTGCTACAGTCGACTCCTACAGCCTTGTGGTTGGTTCCAGGGGGACCCGGGGTGAACCTCCACTGAAGCCTCCTCCCTAGCATCCTGGTACCGCACAGCTCTGGAGAGTGTGCGGGAGTACAGCAGAAGCCGATCTGGCTAGCAAAGGGGAAGACACAGTGACCTCACGTTCTTTCCAGACACCAAGAGATCTTCATTTGTCCTTGAAAACCCTCTTTGCTTTAATTCAAGGGTGGACCACACCTCCAGCAGAGGCAGTGGCCCCAGAGAAAAGGAGGTATGGGAGCTTTCAAGGCCTTTTTCATGCACAGGCGGCAGGGGCCTGGTGGGCAGCCTCTGAGATCCACCACCCTACCACCCTCACAGCTGCTCGTTTTTCACAAATCCACCTTGAGTTTTCTCTTCCTAGCCCCCCACCCCCAGTACTCCTCTGGCTTTCTCCTCTCAGAAAGAACAGCAGATCCCCCCTCCCCAAATGCTGTCGTCCTGGATGGAATCTCCAGGGTAATTTCAGTAGACCCTCTGTGAGCCTTCTCCTAGAGACCTCACATTCAGTCATGAGGATTGTGACAGCTGAACCAGAAAGCAGAAAGCCATCTGCTGAAGCTAACACCTCCACCCTGCTAAATGATGCCTAACCACTCAGAAGTCACTGCTGCCTGTCATACCTTTAAGGGTGATTAACACTCTCTTCTTTGAACTTAAGGCTTGGACTTTGAGGATGAGTCATGTCTGAAGGTAGTGACAAGGAAACATCTCATTAGCCTGGAGTTAGACTAGATTCAGGCTGAACTAGGTTTAACCATCTCTGAGCTTCAAAGAGTAGACGGATGGTTCTTTTATTTTCTTAGCACATGTATTAGAATGTGGGTATTACTAAAAGAAATTATTTCAGACCTCTTTGAAAACTAGGATCTGTAAGGGACTACCGATCTTACAAAATATCCCCTGACGCCTCGAACTTGAATTTGAACACATGCTTAAAATAAAGCAGCAAGAAGCATCTTCCCTGGTGAAGCAACTCAAAAACCGCCATTTTCCTTTGTTTTTTGACCCCTGTATTTTTTTTCTCTTTCTCACACCCATCTGCGGACAGAATAATGATAAAGGCTGCTCAAACAGAGTCAAAGAGTGAAGCTGGCTAAAAGCAAAGGAAAGAGAATTTGCTATGGAACAGGCTGTTGCTTCTCTGACACCACAAAGGTCTACTGAAATTACCCTGGATGCAAAACTAGAAACCCAGCATTCTTGATGACACACTCCTTATTAAGACCCCAGGATCTGTTTTACAGAGAAAGGAGGACACATGAAGTTGGAGCGTCTTTGGCCAGTGAGGCAGATGTCTCCTCCTGGACCAGAGAGATGACTTTTTCAGAGTTTTCATGCTGCCCCCTGCTGGCCCATAGGCATCCCACACCTGGGTGTCATTTACTTGTGAACACAGACATGTATGTTGCACATACTCAGGGCATCTCATCCAAAGTTTATCTTTGAAGTTATCAGAAGAAATTCATTCATTTCCCTTTGGTTCTTGTATTTATATTGAAAAATGTCCATTGTCATACTTCCTCCCTATTTCCTCGTTGCTTTAGCACGGCTCTGGGACTCAACCCTACAAATGATTGTCCCACCATGGACTGCTCCTGTGGGTGTGATGGCCAGTCAGCGGTGTCTTCCCGACTAGAAATGATGGAAGTGGACATTATATCAAAGCTGTGAGTCAGTGTCGCAAGGAGGGGTCTGAGGACCACACCTCACCTTAATATGTTATCAAAAATAATTTTATACATTATTATGCAGCCTGTCTAATTCACAGGGATAAGGGACCTACGTGATGGGTAGAGAGACTGCCAGTCCAAGAATCCTAGGTCACCACAGGTCAAATTGAATACTGCATGTCTTCCACTTCAAAATACTTACGGTTATTCAACTGTGAGACTTGTCATAAGCCTAATCAATGCTGCATGCGTTTGCACTAGTTGAAGTAATTCACTAGTAACCAAATGCCAATCCACACATGCAACCTGGTGTACCTGCTGTCATAGTACTGAAGCTGTCTTAACCTGGGTGTGTGTGAGACTCTGTGATCTCTCATTGTCTGCCCTTGACCCAGAACAGGCCAGTCCTCTCCATCATTAAGACCCTGGACTCTAGACTCAAGCTTGAAGGCATTCCTTCACATCAGAAGAGGGCTAAGGAAGGAGGAATTTTACAAGACTTATAACTTGGGGGAACCCAAAGCTCGGGTTAGACTAAGATTTGTAAAGAATGAGCATGTGATTATCTCCCTTAGTGAAGAAAGGACAGTGCAAACAATGTGTAATCTACATGTAACTGTATGTCATCTTAGAAAAGCCATCTATGTCTCAGTCTATATAATAAAGTGGATATATTCAGTCTCTTACCCATTCAGTCAACATCATCATGCCCAACATTGCTTGAGAGCTTGAATGACAAGGAAGAAGTGGGCTATGGAAGAATGCCAAGTGCTCATTATTAAGCCAAACTACCCTCGTTACTACAAATAGAATTTAGTTGGGGCAACTGATTTACATTTATTTGACTAGTGAGAACGTTTTACAGTTTCCCTAGTGATGGAAAAGGAGAAAAATATTCCTGTACAATTCAAAATGTTTTTTTCCTAAATATCCACTTAGCACACCTATTCTTTGTCATAGTTGAATGAGAAAGGAGGGACAGAAAATGCTTTGCTAACTCACTGGCATTAGTCAACAGGCAAAAATGTGACATTTTCACATCTCCCTGGTATAGCTACGCAAGCATCCATCATAATGACGAAAGAAAGCATTCATCTGATAAAAATAAATGGGTCGACATCAATTCTCCACGGTGATATGCACAGCGAATGCCTTTCTTATAACTTCCTTATCTTACTTGGTCAAGCACGAGTCTGGGATAAGGAAGGCTTTGAAACTCAGGTACCGCTGGGAGGGAGGTTGACTGGAACTTATCAATGGTTCCTGTATGAGCCCCGAGGAACTCAGCAAGAAGAGTGACATTCAGATCCCATGTTTGACTGTGTGTGCACCTGCTGAGTGATCTGGACCCCCACTCCTTATGCTGTGCTCTCTGTTGCAGGAGGAGCGCTCCTTAGGGTCAGAGCAGCTGGGTATCCACACAGTAGGACTGTTAGAGCAAGGCTCTCTGAACCATCACTCTCCCTGGCCCTTCCTGGAAGACTGAACTGATTAAGCAATGTTAATTTAATCCCAAGTAATCAACATGGAAAAATTACAAAACCATCTTCAAGATTCTGAATCAAACATGGTGAAATCCTAGGAAAATAATTGTGTTTTCCTCCCACAAAACTTGGACCTCAAATATAAGAGGAATAAAGAAACAGGCAAAAATCTATCTATTTCAGGATCAAATAAAAAAACCAAGCTAACATTTTTTTTTACAAATGTCATATTCACTACATAGTTCTCCAATTCATATAATTTCTTTAAAAATAAAGAGTCCTTTTTTTTTTAAATGTAGCCCAGACTGGCCTTGAACTCATGATCTTTCTGCCCCAGTCTTAAGTGCTGGGATTAATTCATATCTTTCTAGCCTAATAGAGGAATTTGTTCTGCAGGGTAGGAGAGGGGTAAAATACAAAAGAGGGGTTAAGAATAAAGAAGCCCAGGGGACCGCACGCTGACCACCCGCCTCCCTCCTGGGCTTGCCTCGTCACCCAGCGCATCCATGGTGCACTTGGGTCCTTGGTTCAGAGGTCTCGCCCCTGCCCCCGGCCTGGGGAGGTGGGGGCGGTGGGAGAGGATGCTGCCCTGCCTGCCGGAGGTGCCCGCCCGCCGCTCGCAGGTACCGGCGGGTGACGTTCCAGGTTTCCCGGTGCGCACCGCACACCTGGGCTCGGGGACCCCGCAGCCTCGGCCGGCCCGCAGCCCCCAGCCCGCGCGGCCGCGCTCGCGGCGGGACGAGTCGGGGGCCCGCGTGGGCCGGGGGCGGCGTGACACGCCGCCGCGTACCTGCAGTGCCGCGACCGGAGCCTCCCGGTCGTCCGTGCCTTCCGTCGCCCGGTCCCTCCCGGTGGTGTCGGGCTGCCCGGTCCGCAGCGGGGCGCCGGGCGCTGGGGAGGACGAGCCGGCCGAGCGGAGCGAGCGCAGCGCAGGAGGCGGCTGCGGGCTGCGGAGCGGAGACCCACCGACCGACCGACCGACAGACGACCGACAGACCGACGGACCGACCGCGAGGACTGCTCTCGGCGCGCCGCCCGGCGCTGCGCTGCCTGCGCTGCAAGCGCTCCTGCTGCGATATTACCGCGGGCCTGGGTTTCTATTGGCTCCCGACACCAAACAAATCACACCCGCCGCCTCCCCTCCGCCCCTTCTCTGTTTCACTGAGCTCCAGATTCTCATCTCTCTCTCTCTCTCTCTCTCTCTCTCTCTCTCTCTCTCTCTCTCTCTCTCTCTCTCTCTCTCTCTCTCTCTCATAGACACGCATAAACATAGACACACAATCACAGATACACACACACACATACAGTTCCACAGACACACACAGAGACACACACCACACACCGACACACACATTGATACACAGACACACATACAATTAGAAACACACATAAACACAGAGACACACATAAATAGACACACAATCACACCGACACACATAGGTACACACAGACACGCATACAATCACAGACACACACATAAACACAGAGACACACATAAACAGACACACACATTGATACACAGACACACATGCAATTAGACACACACATAAACACAGAGACACACAGATAAACAGACACAGACAGACACACACACAGAACTACATATAATCACATACACATAAACACAGAGACACAATCACACACGCACAAATACACCCGCACATGCTCCCAATCATACACCACTCGCTCCTGGTGTTTCTCTTTTTCCTCTTTTCAGCCTGTGGATTCACAGTTGTGTTCAGGCCTAACATTTTATTTTCTCAGCAGACTTCCAAGACAAACCTTGTTTATGTGGACAAGTCCTCCATCCCCTTAGCCCGCAAAACCCACTCATTCCCTCAGCTCTTCCTGCTTTTCAGGACAGGCTGACAATGTCAAGAATGTAGAAACACACACACAAGCACACACACACACACACAGGCACACACACACACACACACACACACACACAGGCACACGAGCCAGCCTCCTTTTGTTTTGAATAACTTGAGGCCAGTGAAATTAAAAGCAAGCTGAGCCCAATAACTTAAGTGAGAGTTTAACTAATAATAAAAATCTTGAATGAATTCAGGGCAAAACAGTGCTTGAGTTTGTTTTATGTTCCTTTGGCCATTATTGTTCTTATTTTTGTTTATTGAATGCAGAGATTTCTAAAAGGAATCAGACAGCTCAGCATCCAGGGAGCTTGGAACCAGCTTGGAACACAGGGCTGATTCTCGTGCTCCAGAGCTTGGTATGGGAGACCAGCACAGGACAGGCTTGCTTCCTTTTTGCTTGCCAGGCTCAGGCTCAGGGCCTCTCAGAAGGAAGGCAAAGACTGCTCAGACTCTGCTGATGAAGGCACCTGATTACAACTCCTTATAGTCTGTCATTGGAGACAAACTTTGCCCCTCCATGGGAAAAGGGCCCCTTCAAAAAACAAATGGAAATCTTCCTTTCATATTTGTTTGGAAGGACTAGGGATAAAGTTTTGATTGTGTTTCCTAAAACAGAGTCTCCTAGAGCCTTGGCCTCCAAATCAATTTCGCTGGTACTCATGGGAATGTCAAGACAGTTACTCTTGACGGGAAGCCATTGCTCCTGAAATCACTGAGCCCTGGGTAGATTTTTGACTTGAATCTTTTTCCAGCATCTGTACTGTTTTTTTTATTCAATAGTGTGGTTCCAGACAACTCATAATACATTTTGTTGTAAAATCATAGGGAGTGATAATTTGTTTATAAAATTTATTATCGTCCAACATCTTACCTGCTTTCTTTCATTGTTTGGACATATTCCAAGAATTCTGAAATGCAGTCCATTCTTTCAGAATGAGCTAGCACAAAATCCGCTGAAACTGACAAAGGAAATACAAAACAAAACCACATTTGGCTGCTGGTTACTGCTAACCACAGACTGTCTTCCAGTGGCTCGTCTTTGTTACTTTAATGACTTGAGTCTCTTCCTTTTATATTTTTGGGGTGTGTTAAAAAAAGAATAGTATGGTCCTAAGTCTTTGGATGTGTAGGGTGTTTCTTCAAAACAGCATAATAGTCCTAGAAAGAAAGGACTCATAGGTAAGGTTTTTCTAGATTTTAGAACATGAAGAAACAAAATAATAAAGCAATTTTCTGGAGGTGGACAGCAAACAGACTGGGCGGTGGGATGACTGCCTTCCCTTTATCTTTTTGAAATCACTTTGCATATAAACTATGTAAATCAAGGTAAATTGAAGGGTTGATAAAGAAAATTGTGACTTCTGTCTGCCTTTGCCTAAAGAACTAACAGCCCATAAACTCATCTGTGCAACCTAATAGTCATTTTATACCTCACATCAGGGCTTATCACATTTTCACATAAGTTACCAGTAATTTGTTTTATAGTGACATTTTTCGATAAAGACAAACAATAATGAAAGCAATAATCATCGCAACAAAGTAACATGGTCATTATTATTATTATTATTTTGCTTATTACTTTCAAAGCTCATTAAAGCCTTTCATATCACTGGAAAGACAGCTTTAATAAAATCATGAGTTACTTAAAGGCCCAGATAATATGGTGGTACATACTAATAATGTTAGAATTTGGGAGGCCAAGGCAAGAGGCCTTGTCTGGCAAAAGAAAAAAAAAACTAAAGCACAAATAAATCTTAGATTTCTTTTTAGGTAATAATTCATGCTTTCCCCAAGTTAATGAAGAGAAAAATTGGATGATTTAAAGGGCACTTCTTATACCCAATAAGTTACATGATTAGTAGAAAATAAATCATCAGTATATGTCCTTCCTCATTTATTCTTTTGATCATTTGCTACTTTTAAAAAAAAAAGACTCTTGGGCTGGAGAGATGGCTCAGTGGTTAAGGCACTTGCCTCCAGTGCCTGAGGCCCCAGGTTCAATTCCCCAGTACCCACATAAGCCAGACCCACAAGGTGGTGGCCCTGGCTCTCTCTCTCTCTCTTCTCTCTCTGTATCTCTCTGCTTGAAGATGAATAAATAAAATATTAAAAAAGACTCTTTGCAAAGACATTTCTCAAATGCTATAGTTCATTAAGCCTTTACTTTGGACATTGGTAATAACAAAATTCTTACATCTCAATATACACAGTAATGGACTACCACACAGGTTGATGATAAAACCCTGATCCTTTCTTTCAGCCCCTCAATATCACCATGCAGCATTTCTTGCAGGAGGCATTCACAAGTTGACAAATTGTAGGCATTTACAAAACTAAAAACTGAGATGTTGAGGAAATGATTTTAGACACTGGAACTTACAAGGTCTAGAGAGAATTGAGTCTCTTGTCTTGGAACAAGTATTAAATACAGAAAATATTTTCTATATTTATGTATTTATAATATAATTGTAATCCATATAGTGCTTACATGTTAGTGTCTGTTTCCTAAATATTGTTAGGTTAATTTTATAGAGAAAATTTGTATAGTAGGTATGTGATCTGATCACCTTTTTTATGTGAGGAGATGTGAAGCATCTTAAATAGATTCTAAGTCTTGAGTTCTGGGGAGAAAATGATAGAAGTAGGGAGGCAAATGGTAGAATGGGGAAGGATTTCTCACAGCCAATGCTTTCAGTAGGTGAAAGGATTTCCTGGGAAAATGATGGTTTGGAAATTTTAATGTGACTGAAGTGGTCGGAAAAGGGCTGCCAATCATTTAAAAAGATTACAGAAGCACCATTGTAAAGGCCAGATGAAATGACCCAGGGTTGATTTCATTTCAAAGCATCCTTGGCTTTATTATTGGCCTTTGTGGAAGAATTTGTAATTTCATTGAGTAAGGTTTTATGGAAATTATTAAATAAAAAGCCTGTGAGTATGAGCTAAGTATAATTAGAAACTATAGATGATTACCGATGGTCTTTTGCCTTTCTTTGACATCTATATGTTGCATGAGGAATGTGTACAATTTGTAATAAAACAGAAAATGCTTGATAAAACATTAAAATTTACTCCCTGCTATACAAGATATGAGATTTCCAAGTGCCTACTGTACTAAAGACCGACATTGCATTTTTATTTTTACATCACATTTAGGGCTAGGGAGATGGCCCAGTGTTCAAGAGCACTTGATGTCCAAGCATGAGGTTGTGAGTTCAATCCCAAGTACACTGGTAAACATCTTAGTGTGACCACACATACTGGTAAACCCAGCACTGAGAATGGCAGAGACAGGAGGATTGCTAGGACTTACTGGCAAACCAATCTAACCAAAAAATAGCAAGCTCCAGGTTCAGTGACTCTTGATATTTATGTTTTCAAATGATTTTGGGATTTATACTTTAATATTTCTCTAAAGGCTCATAAATGTCTATTCCTCCATCCGATAAAAATATCATTATCTTCTAACAAACCATAATGCAGTTTGTTAATGCTATATATCTATAACCAATTGTATAAATGAAATATTTACTTATGATCAACTGATCTATGAATCTAAATCCTTTATTCACACATTTCAACTGCTTAATTTCTATAGAGTAGCTTTTGCCTCTCTCACAGCACAATATTCTTGCCTAAATGTATGGGTGATTTATTAAGACTTTCATAGGAAAAATTATAGCCCTTACTCTGTTTCTGAATAAATTCTTCAGCCATGTGAGTGCCATCTGTCATGTCTGTGTCACCCCAGTGGAGCAGAGAGCACAACCCATAGACAAGTTTGGGAAATTAATAGGGAAGGAGATGACCACATATTTAGCTCAAGCCTCCATATTTTCCCTGAAGACCCCGGGAGCAGGTGGCCATGGGTTTCTCTGATTCATTAGCCTGTGCTTATTAAATGTCAGCCAAGTCTTCACATTGGACTCTGAGGTCTGAGATGTGGATGGGAAAAGAGAAAGGGGTTAAAAGCAGTAGAGGGAAGACTGAGCCACTTTTCACCCAGATGTGCTTATGACTTAGTAAGCAGTGAGCACACAAGATGGATAAAGTAAGATTTAGAATAAGAAGTTGTATTAGTCACATTTATGTCATTGTGACCTCAACACCTGACAGAAACAAGGAAACATTTATTTAAACTCACTGTTTCAGAGGCTTCAGTCTATCACAGCACGGAAGAGTAGCTCAGATCATAATGGGTAAAGATGGTAACTCAGGCTGTCACAACCAGGAAGCAGAGAGCAAGCGGGAACTATAAGCCAATGATAACCTTCAAAAGTCTGCCCTTGGTGACCTATTTGTGCCAGCTAGGTTCTACTTCCAGAAGTTTCCCGGGACCTCCCAAAATAATGCCACCAGCTGGAGATAACACACTCAAAACCTGTGGAGGACACTTCAGATTGCAACCTTAAGACAAGTGTGTCGACTGTGATGCCTGTCACTCCCAAATCTCATTCCCAGGCCTGCTATCCCAGCTCAGGAGGCAGACACGCATGGTTCATAGATGAGTGTAACTGTAACGTATTCATGTGGGCCTATGCTTTGAATACCAAACTAGGAAAACTAATCTGTACCTGACAGGGATCATTGCCTTGGCTGTCATCAGATTTCTTCTTTTGAAGAGTTTGAACTAGAGCTATTTTTCTATTCTCTCTCTCTCTCTCTCTCTCTCTCTCTCTCTCTCTCTCATTGCCAATCAATAGTTATAGTATGAGCTTATAGATTCTGGATATCAGAGAGAGAATCTTTGTTAAGGCCATGGTTAGAATGAGTATCTGTGAAATTCTCTAATGAATACCAGCATGACAAGATAAGGTCCAGTTGTTCCAACTTTCCTTGTTTCCATTGCCTCTGACTTTATTTCTCTTGTTTCTGTGTGAATTCATCTACCAGATCTACCAATGGTTGATGTGGTTGTATGACTTTCTTCTCATTAGCATGAGGGTTATGTGAGGCAAAAGTGTCCATAATCTGAGAAGATATATGAGACCTCAGGCTGAGGTGTAGATGACACACTTTTCTCTGTTCAGGGACTTAGATGTCCCCATTACATTTGAATCCTGAATCACTTACTATTTGGGAATCTACTTTTCTTCATGGGTTTCAGTTATCATAGACACACAATAGGATTAAAAATATCTACAAAGTCGAGTCCTAAGAGGATTGAATTCAATTTTACTTTAAGCGGTTTACTTAGTGCTTGATCTGAAGCAAAGACTTCATCAGAGACAGGATGCAAGCTCAGTAGAAGTCACTTCAGGTGTAGTGGATAGCAGAGAATGATGAGGGCTGCTAAGTCAGCATTTCATTGTAGAGGCGAGACCATGAAACTCAAGGTGATCCGAGGGTTAGTCTCTCTGGATTACTTTTAGCAATCATAGGATATTTTCATAGGAGATATACAGATTGAACATTTAAAAAATGAGTCCCAAACCATTCAGAACTCTTCCTTATGGAGAGAGGCTAAGCTGACTACTTCATTCTTTGAAATACAATCAAGGCCATGCCTTAATAGAACAAGTGTCTAAGCATTCTAAGGAAGAACCTATACAGAAGGCACTCAATAAGAGTTAGCTGAGGAACTTAATTAACTAATTGATTAGTAATTTATTAATAGAAAGACTTCCTTAAGTACATTAAAAACTGACAGGAAATATAATTCTCATATTTTTTTGACCAGTAGAAATCTTGTTTGAATTAAATGATTACATGAGTCTTCAAAACATTCACTTTGTTTCATCAGGGCATACCCCTAAGAAAGGATCGTACAGCCATTGCCCTGTGTTCATGAAGGACTGTTTTTGGGAAGCCCTGTTCTAAATTTGCAGATACTCATGCCCTGGTATTTGCATATAGCCTATATTCATCTGCCTATATGATTTGTAAAACAAACACTATTTATGTATTTATCTTTAAGACAGAGTCTTTTTGTGTAGCACAGGCTGGTCAGGTACTGGCCAACATCCTATGTCCAAGTATGGGAATTACATGCTCATGCCACCATGCCTGGCTTTCAGTAATCGTTATATTATTTAGGGAATGCTGAAAAGACACAAAGTCTGGACATGTTCAGTGCAGGCACAGGTTTTTAGAATGACATTTTTCAGTTACTGGTTGGTTGAATCTATTCACAGGTGCAGAATGCATGTGTTCAGGGGCCAACAGTGTCTGCCTGCTGCTCTGACTGATGTTGGCTTCCTCTGGGTATTAGAATAAATTTAAAGCTCATATTCTTGCTTCCAAAACAAAGCTGTAAGAGCCCTTAAATAACAATATTCCCCATTTTTTTTGTTTTCAGGAGACCATCTTGGTTTTTAAGTCTCTGGATGAAGACAGCATGAGACAGAGCCTGAGTCTACCTGAGTTGGACATGTGATGAATGTCCCCGGGAAATGCACACTAGCTGTCATAAGCCACATGTATTTTTGGTTATTTCTCAACTGTCCTATAATATAAATCTCAACAAAATGCTTCCATCCATTTCTATGAGAAATACTTTTCAGAGATCAGAAGTTTTTTTCCATAGTAAGATCCAGCAGGATTGTGAACAGGTAAGTGCTCACCTGTGTTAGGAACACTGAAGGCTACACTACAATGAGGGGCATTCTCCTTCCAGACTCCAACCAAGATGGATTCCAGCTGTGCTCACAGGTATCCCTTCCTTACCCAATCTTTCCTCCCTTTAGCGTCATTGGTTCTGGCTATTGAAATGCTCCCAGGATTCACTTGGATGCCATTGCTAAAGCTCATTTTCAAAAGGTCAATCGAGAGGGGGAAAACCGAAGGAACACATAGCTGACTGCATATCTAATTCTTTGATCTTTCTGGGTATGTCTCGTCCATTCTTCTTTCTTCATTGGAAGTCTTCAAAATGGCTTATCCTTTCCAGGAAGTACTAAGACAGAAGAAGCATCTCTGACAAGGGTCTTTCAGAAGTCACTTCCCTCATCGATAAGACATAAGTATGAAAATGAATGAGTCCATACCATCAGCTTCTGAGTAAGAATTAGCCATGCGATGTAAGCAGAGTGCTGAGCAGCACCACGCACAGTGGCATGGACTTGTGCCTCTGTATTTCCCTCATGCTTTTCCTTTCTTCTGTCCAACGTTCTTTTTCAGCTGAAAGCTCTCTAGCATTCAGACTTAGCCTAAAGCTGCTTTTCTCTTCCTCCTTCTATGTTTTCAGCAGTCAGGCATCTCTCCCTTTATACAGTGTTTCTTGTGTAAAAAGTATTCCTTGGGGGCTGGAGAGATGGCTCAGCACTTACAAGCACTTTCTGTGCAAGCATGAGAGCCTGAGGAGGCCAGAGAGACCATCTGAGCTTGATACCCAGGAACCACATACACAGTTGTGACCACACACATCTGTAACCCTTGGTCTGTAGGGGATCAGAAAATCACCAGAGCTCATGAACAGAGGTGATTCCTGGGGTCAGTAGGAGACTTCAGTTCCAGTAGGAAGTGGGGAAGAAGGATGGAGTATTATCTCCAGTGTTCAGCTCTGGCCACCCCAGGCAAGCACATGGACACAAAACTGAGCTCCCTCCACGTCCCAGCTCACTTCTCAGCCTTGAGTTCTCCTATAAAGCAGGGCTGTCAATGCATTTGAACATTTAAGTGGAGCATTTTTGAATGGTTCCTCTGTGTCACTTAGCATCTTTTTGGGGAGTGGATATGAAAATAGCTTTTCCTAAATAAATGAAACATTGTAGGTACGGTTGTAGTAAGAAACACTAATCCACTCCATCTTGTGGAATGTTCTAGAGAAATTCCACGCAACATCCATCAATTGCATCTCAAAGCAGTGTCTGGAAAAAGTAGGGGAATTAAAATTTTCTCGAGAGATTATTATGACCATTTATGTTTTTAAATAACAGGAAGTATTACTTTTTAATTGCCTTCTACTAACAATGACAATATACTATTATTTCCTCATTTCTGCTCTGCTTATTTACCAAGTAGGTCAAGTCACTCACCACCAGCTCAGAACCAGACCTAGAATAACAATTAAAAAAAATCCTAGCTGTTGCTCTGATCTCTCTGGAAGGATCCAAAGCAAACGTTCCTGATATATTTGGAAGGGAACAAAAGCTTGTAGGAGCAGTGTTCCCAGAGATCTTGTATTAATGTGCATCCTATGCTGCCCTGCGTGAACTTCCGATAGTGACACTTCTCCCTTAAGGATCAGTGACAAGAGGACAGCTGGCCAGCCTCAGAGCAAGCTTGGTCCCATAAGGACTGTGAGACTGTCCCATTAGAAAAACAAGGGTGAGGAGCTCCTCCGCAGCTGGTGCCTTTGTAGGGACTTTCTCATCAGGACTAGTTACACAGCTGCGGTCAGAGAGTCACAGGTCTGTGGGGATTTGGTAACAATAAGATTCTGTCCCTTGGTCTCATGGTTTCAGAAACTCATGAATATTAATGAAGTGCATGTGGCTCACCAAAAGAAAATATTGATTAAACTTCTGTACCCAAGTGTCAGCATATTAGGAGTTAATAAAGTGAACTGAATTGATAGGTAATACTGATCTCTCCCCCAGGCTGCAGAACGGGTCCTGGGGCCAATAAGCAATTCATGGAAGCAGAAACAGCCCGTGGTCTTGCGGGGAGTTCTGACGTCAGTCTGTTCCTTTGCTTCATCATATCAAGAAGAATCTGTAATGCTCATTTGTGCATATGTACACAGGTACTTCCAATAACCCTGAAAGAGTTAACTCAAAGTGAAATCCCAAGGACTTCATTTAAGTCACATTACAAACCCAAGCACCTTGGTTCTTCATGATCCTGAATAATGGCACTGTTCTGTTTCTTTACCCCTCCCAGAGGAAAACAAAGGAAAATCATTCCAGATAATAAGCAAGCTTTATTATATATTCTAGGACTTAACGATCTTCCCTATGGACTCATTGCTTGTATGTATGCAGTGGACATTTCTTTATGTCCTGTTTGGCATTGGGTCATTTTTCAATCATTAGCTATTGCCTAAACCTCTTCTTAGTATTCATGATATCCAGAAAACTATGGGCTCATGTGCCAAGTGGACTTTTTATGCCACTAATTAACAACACTAATTAATAAGGGTATTCTCATTTTGCGTGTGTCTAGCTTTGCTTCTTTTTGCTTCAAAAATACTAGTCAAGTTAGATTATAGGTCCGCTGAAAAGACTTCATCTTCATTTGGTTGATATCCGCAAGATCCTATTTCCTTTTTGTGAGTTACCATTCACAGTAACCAGGGTATGGAGTTCAAACCGCCACACCTTGTCTGTCACCTGTTCTATCAGCGCATCTTCCTGGCCCTCCTCAAGGCCTTCACCAATCACTTCTTTCATTCGTCCTCTATACTTTCATCTTTGAACCACAAGGAACTCTGAATCCACTATATCTTTCGGTACCTTGTTTGCTTCTTTGACAATGGCTGGGATACAGGAAACAATTTACCTTTAAAAAGTTGAAGCCATTGACAGAGCAGAAATGGGCAAAAGGAAGGAGGTCATTGGCTAAAAGATAGTTCTAAATGACAATGGCTGCCACAGTCTAATAAATGCACAGATATCAGGCTATAATAAAAGGTCTCTAGTAACACGACTTTTTCATGAGACTTTCCTCAAGCCTGTTACATTATGACACTACTTTATTTTAAAGAAGTACCCAAAAGACTGCTATCTTTAGGTTTGACAACCCAGTGTAGATCATAATATGTTTCTTTAACATCCTGCAATTTGTGTTTGTTTTGTAGTATATTGATCGATCCAGTTTCAAAAACATTCTAATGGACAGCTGGAGATGTTCCATGAGTGTCCAGAGGCGTCTGTCTCCATTGTAACAACTCTTATATCAAATGCCCAGCAGGGTTTTTTTTTTTTTTTACCACCTCTTCAGTTCATCAGAAGAACAGGATCAATGATTTATTTTGGTCCCCATCTGACTCAATGTCATTTCAAACTCATTCCATGAGAGAATCACTGAATAATAAATGCCTCACTCTATCGCCATTCCAATAGGGAAAAAAAGCACTAACATCTTTTAAGGGCCTGTGGACCCCAATGTGCTTTCTATAGGTGAGCTGCTACCAGCTTTAAAAAAATTATTTATTTGATAGAGAAAGAGATAGGGAGAGAGAGAAAGAGAAATGAATAAACAGGTGCTCTTGCTGCTGCCAACAAACTCTAGAAACTTATTCCACTTTGTGCATCTGGTTTTACGTGGATACTGGGGAGTTGAACCCAGGATGATAGGCTTTGCAAGCAAGCACCTTTAACTGCTAAGCCATCTACCCAGCCCTGTTATCAACCTTTTTTTTTAACGCATTAACCTGGATATGAGTTCTCTCCTGTTACAGGTAAAGAAACTGGGTCTTACCCAACCAGCAAATTGAAGGAGTTAGAATATGAATTAAAAACCTACATTCCCAGAACTCACACCTTTATTTACATAAACATTTTCCTTTAGAGAAACAATACATACTCATTTAAAGTACTTTGTAATATAGAAATATATAGTTAAAAGTAAGTATACTTACAACCTTTCTGGCCCCTCTTCCACTCAGTTCCCTGAGTCATAGTGGGTGAGTTTTAAGTCTGCTTTCTTGTTGAGATCTTATCCAGAGACATTGCCCCCCTCAGCAACAATGCACGAAGGGGGAAGGAAAAAAAAAGAAAGAAAAACTGGCTATCTCAGGTGCAGTTCAAAACCTCCTAATCTATGGACAGATCCAGTATTCTTACAGAGGAAGGACCCCCGTGGGTAGGGGTCAGAGAGGAGGGAAACAGGGGCTCATTCACAAGATTTGGTCATACAATGTATATACTTATAATAAATATATAAAAAAATAAAAAGTACACTAGCCATTGTGTGTACATGCCTATGTATATGCATATTCAAATGTGTGTGGGTGCGTATGTACATACATGTCGAGGCGAGAACAACCATGGGTGTCATTCCACACTATCCACCCTTTCTTTGAGACAGGGTCTCTCCTTGGACTGGAGCTCACTAATTAGGTTCGATCAGCTGGCCAGCAAGTGACAGGGATCCTCTTATCCCTGTGTCCTGGGATTACAGACATGCATCACCATGGCCAGCATTTTATGTGGATACTGAGGATCAAACTCATGTCCTGTGCTTGCAAGACAAGATTTTTACTGGCTGAACTATCTCCCCAGCTCAATATTAGTTATTTTTAAGAGAGAAATTTTAGATCAATAAAATTTAAAAGAGTTTGAACACAGAATAATCCCACAAGAGAGCCAGAAGAGGCACAGGAAGTTCTTGCTGACATTTTCCCAGTGGTGTTTATAAGCAGAATGGGAGATCAAGTGAGAAATAAACTTGATTGTTTACTGTCAAGACCTTGCCTTATTTTGACATGGTCTGATCAGTTGGTTTCCTGTCATTGAGTAAAGCCTGGCTATTTGTGATTGGCTGGCAATGCAAGTGTTTTGTACTCCAATGACAGGGTTCCAGTTTGCTCTCATACTCTTACGTTGAAGTTCTTATCTAAGAACCCAAGGTTGGGAATCAGCCTCATTGCAAATTTAACTTAAAAGTCACAATCCTGGGGTGGAGAGATGGCTCAGTGGTCAAAGGCACTTGCTTGCAAAGCCTGAAAGCTTGTGTTCGATTCTTCCAGCTGCCACATAAACCCAGATGCACAAAGTGGCACATGTGTCTGGAATTCGTTTGCAGAAGCTCTATGGCCCTGGAATGCCCATTCTCTTTCTCTCTCTCCTTGTAAGTAAAAATTATTTTTTTAATTCAAAAGTCATAATCCCAGTATTATTAACTTTTTAGTATCTTTTTATACTTACTCCATTTTTGCTTGAGTTTGTGTTATAAATTAGATTTACATAGCGTTTGTTATTTTATATTATTCTCAATATTTGCATTAAATCTAAATGAAATAATTTGTAAATAGTTTAGTGGCTACATAATATTCCAGATTATGGACATATTTAACTGACTCTTCTTGTTAGATATTTAAAGTGTTATCAGAGATTTGCTATTATAATGCAAAAAATTTTACTATAATATTGGTATATTTTGGATGTTTTAAAAAATAAATTATGAGAGGTTGCTGTAGATTTGGAGCATTCAGCTTTAAAATAATAATTTTCTCATGTTGATTTTAGTCACTTATAAACTAAGCTGGAAATTTCATTTATTAAGAAATTTTTCACATTCTTTAGTTACTGATATTTTCTTTGTAATTTGTTTTTTTTTGATTCATTTGTTTATGATAATGGATATCCCTTAGAAAAGCCTGAAGTCAGAGCCAAACAAGTGTGAAACACAAAGTATTTATATAAATCATATTAAAAGCCTCAATGACATCTTCTTCTGTAATCTTAAATGAATGTAACCATCCACAAATTTCTATGTTCTGAAAAAAATGTTTCAGGAATTTTCCATACTGCAGCTCATTTCTGTGGGAGATTTTATTTGTCTTTATATCAAGAAGTTTTGTAAACAATGGTAATATTTTATGGTATTTATTCTAATGATTTTACTAAAATGAAAAGATTATTTAAAGCATAGTGATAGTGATATAGTATTTTTTTTAAAAATGGGAGATTATTTGGCATAGTCAAAGTGGAACATTTTTACCATTATTCTGATCCTTGCCTTACTTGAGTTATTTGTGTTCAAGAATAAAAAAAAAAATCACATGTATGTAACTCTGGAAATGGGCTCAAAAAGATAGTATCTGAAAACTGAAATTCCCTCAGTCATGTTGTCATGATTTTAGCCATTAGGTTAATAGATACTTCCTCTTAGAGCTAACTGTACCTTGTCATGAGGCCTGTGGTTTGCCTCAGTTACCTGAGGGCTTTCAGTGATGCAAATTCCTCTGCCTCTACCAGGCAAAGGTTGGAGCTCAAAATGGTGTGTAAGCAAATTCCTCAGGAAAACCTTAGCCACATTAACATTTCAGAGCAGCTGCCCTTATTCCCTGTTTTTTAACTCTCGGTTCCTGCAGGTCTGACAAGAACTGTCTAGGGTACATGATGCTATTGAAGGTGACCTATAGACATAGCCAAAGTACTCATTGTCACCCCCTAATATGATGGCCAGTTTCTCTTTTACAGTGTCAACGAATGAAAGAGTCATTTATCCAAGTTGGATTTGCTGCTGCTCGCATGTTGATTTGCCCTGATTTTCATGAGAATGACTTGACAGTGAGGTGTGTGTATTTTAACCTTGATGTAGTTTGTCCAGTGCTTGCTTAACTGGGGAGGAGTGGAGGGCCAGAGGTATGGTCACACTCTAAGAGCAGCCAGTCCCAGAACAAGATAGCCAAGAGAGGGGTGCTTTTTGTTGGGATTGTTGTTGTGTCTTCTCCAGAACAATGGCTGTAGCCATCTAGACTTGTTATGCTAGGACCTGCTGGTTTTCACTCCTTTAACCTTTAAGATCTTAGTGGGGAGGCATAGTAGAGAAACAGGAAATCAGAAGGACATGGGAAGGAAACAGATCTCTTCACTTGGGAGTCTGGTTGAAGCCTCTCACCAGCGAGGAATCATGATTTCATTACAAATAACATTTGCTATAAAGGGCTGATATAGAGATATTATTTCTTTTACATAGAAATACTCTCAGAATGTTAAAATCGCGGTGAACCAGAGTAAAGCATGAGCATGGCTATGCTCTTCCATGTACTTTTTCTCTGTTTCTGAAAGTCTCTTAACTTTCGTTCACCATATCATCTTGTCCCTTATGTCTCTTACAATCCGGATTTTTACCTATCAGTTTCAATCCTGCAGGGCTTTTCAGTGCCCTCCAGTTGGTAAATTTCAGGAATCACTCTGCAATTTCATTTATATATCTCTTAGCAATTTATATTTATATCTCTTAATTTATAATTTATAATATAATATAATTTATAAATTTATAATTATTTTATATCTCTTAGACAATAACTTCAGAATAACTCACCGAAAATCACCTATCTGCTGATCCTAAAGACAATGAGGTAAGACCTTTAAGAAGTCCTTTAAGAAGGCCACACCTGCACATGGTATGGCATTCTTCCCTGACTCTCTTTTTCTATTAACTCTTCTGTTTAAAATCCATGTTTTTAGTCCCTTTGAATAAATTACAACTCTTCTTGATACCACGTCATTCTGAAGTTCCTTCTTGTGGCAAAGTGAAAGATCTGGCTTTGGGCTGGGGAGATGAGGTGCTCAGTCAATAAAGCACTTGACAAGCAAGTGAGAAGACCTGAATACTGATCCTTTGCACCCATGTAAGTGTCGCTCAGGTATGTATGGTGGACTACCTATAATCCTAGCAGTCAGGAGGCAGAGATGGGATCCCCAGGACTAGCTGGCTATGTAGTCTAGCTGAATAGATGAGCCCTTGTTCAAGTGAGAGACCTTATCACAATAAATTAGGTGAAGAGCAATTCAGGAAGACACCCCAAATCAACCTCTGGCATCCTCACCCATGTGAGCATGTATACACACACACACACACACACACACACACACACACACACACACACACACACACACCACAGGCTCACATGATAAAAAGCTCTGGCCATGTCTCTGAATAGTCTCCCCAACCATGGCTCTTACAATATTTCTGCCCCCTCTTCCACAAAGTGGCTACTTTTTGTACAATTAATAATCCCCTATCCCATGGACCAGTCCAATAATCCAGTAGGATGGGGAGAGGCAGGAGGTAAATCGGGATATCATCACAAGACTCACTCATACAATGTATCTAATTATTAGCAATAAATAAGTTTACTTTTTAAAAGTGAACCAAGTAATAATAATAATAAACAAGGTTACTAAAAAAATAAAAATAAATAAATAAAAAGCTCTGGCTTCACCTGTGTAGGTCTCTGCATATATTTTATCATGACTTTAATCAGCTGTTATCTAACAAAATCCTGGTTCTAACTGTACTGCCAATTTTAAAAGACTTTCAGAGAAGTGGTGACAAGTGTCAACAGCTTTGGTTACTTGTCCAGTTACTTTAGAGTGAGCTGTTGGGTCAATACAAGTAGATGTTTATTTATCAGAATAGGGACACTTCCTCTGAGAGTAAGAGAATATTTTTGAAGATTTTTTTTTCAATTTGATCAGGATGTTTGTTCCTCTCTCTCTCTCTCTCTCTCTCTCTCTCTCTCTCTCTCTCTCTCTCTCTCTCTCTCTCTCTCTTCTTTGTCTCTGTCTCTGTCTCTGTCTCTCTCTCTCATGCTGGGGACTGAACTCATACAGGCTAGGCAGGTCCCCTACCCTGGGGCAATATACAAGGATCTCTTTCTGACATTCATTCTGCATGAGCCACCCATGTTGTAGGTTAGGGTTGTGACTGACTGTGATGACACAGAGGAGATTATTCATTGCTCAGCTTTTGCATTTCAAAACCACTCCTCCTCCAGACCAAGGCACTTGGAGGCACCATTCATTATCTTGCTGAGACATCAGGCTTAAAGCTATACTGTCCCACATACACTGAGACACTCGCTATGACCTTAGTCACAAGCAATAAAGTTTTAATAATATATAAAATATTAAAAAATTCTGCCAAAAAAGGAAAAAACATAAAAGTTCTCAGGGCTGGCAAGAGACAGGCTGATCTGAGGGAAACAATGAAACAAGGAATTTCTCAGCGCCTCTCTTCTCTGCCAGGCTAAAATCCATGAGGGTAGTGGGGACCTGTGCTTAACCCTGGGTACATGTCTGAGAGTAACTAGTATCCTCCTCCACGGTGCAGGTATAGGAGGCTCTGAGAGGCCCACTAGGGCCATCCTCAGTGACATGGCCAGCAAGTAGAGGGGGAAGTTAAGGAGAAAGGGCAAAAATCCCTCAGTTGGAAACCAGGAGAGAAACAGCGGATGCCACTGCAGACAGACACCTGCAAAGGGCAGGAGCTAACTCTGGTCAGGCAATGACAACCAAGAGAAAACAACCATTGAGAGCTGTGGACCGCACTGTACTTGGAAGATAATTCTGGCCAAGTTGAGCAGGCTTCATGAAGGAATGAAGTGAATGGCAGTGCCAACCACCCATTTGCCCACACTGGAAATTCTAAAGTCTAGCTTCCTCTAATTCTGTTAAGATGTTCTTGGGTCTTTGTGGGGCAGGGGGTGAGGGTGCTGGGATTAAATCGAGTCAATTTTTGATCTCTGTCATCAAATCTATTGATCTAGCTTAGGCTATCTCTCTTTCATGTTCTTTGAAAATGGTACTCTTTTGGCCACAACTTTCTCATCTCAACAGTTATAAATTGTTTTGTTTTGTTAATAAACAAGGTCTTGCTGGGTGGCAGAGATTGACCTAGAACTTGGTATATAGTCCAGGCTAGCCTGGAACCTGTGGTCCTCCTGCTTCAGCCTCTCAAGTGCTGGGTTCATGAACATGTGCCACCATACCTGACTGGTTGCTGGCAATCGTTTGGTAGACCATATGGCTTCAGAGCCCCTAGACTCTGGCCAGTACCAATGGAGGTGTGCTGTCAGTGTAAAATGATTTAAGACTTCATAGACAAAGGAATGTCATTATTTTTAAATGGTGTTTTTAATTCCACCTGTTTTCATTTTATTTTATTTTATTAAGTGATGAGGAAAAAAGCAAAGAGTAGGCGTGTGACTCCCATTACCTTCGTATTTAAATACTGGTGTCCATAATGCTATTTATAATTGGTGGAATCCAGGTAGAAACCATGACTTTAATCTTCTCATCCAAGAACTTTCTTGAGGATCTTCTTAAAAACATGAATGTTAAAATGGCTATGGCTTAAAATATTGAATGAATATATCACTGCCTACAGGTGAAGAATAAGTTTCCATAGCATTTCACTGAAGGGTCTTCTCAATATGACCTAATTCCTTTTTCAGCCTTCTTTCCTGACATCCCAGTCACACATGGACACCTGTCTTCCAGCTCCTCCACACAACTTGACCTTCTGTCCATGCACATGGCTTCTGCCTTTCGCTCACCCTCTCCTCTTGGCTAGGTATGTCCTCTGTCCAACTTTTCACCTGTCTGCATCCTCCTCATTCAGCAAGGCCCTCTTCAGTATCATTTCCTCCGTTAATCCTTTTCTGTCATTGAATCGTGAGTGAGTGGCCCCTCCATAGTGTGACCCTCTTCTCACAGTTTACTTCATTGCGCAGCTATGCGTGCACTCAAGTGTGTGCATCTGTCTTTCATACTGCAGAATGAACTATTTTAGGCCATGACCTTATATATTCCATTTTTGGTTTTCTAGTGTTTTACATATGGTGGGTATTCTATAAATGTTTGCTCAGTGAATAAAAAATTGGATCTTGGCTGAGAAATAAAGGACCAAACTGTCTCAGAGGATGGAGGCGGGGAGAAACGCAGGACACCTGTTTTGTGTGGTGGGTAAAGAAATAAGAGAAACCAATGTCCCTCGAGGACTCTGATGCACATAATGGGGGTAACAGGTGATGCCAGACATGTGGGGAGCAAAGGATTGATGAGAAGATGGGTTTGTTAGATCTCTGCTGTCCATGGGGTTTATAGGAGAAGGGGCCGATGGATATAAACCACTGGGTTTTGGAGCTTGAGTAACACCTGAAAGCTATGTACTTAAAAGTTTTAGGTGAAGCCAAGGGAGAAGATGAGAGCAAAGGAGAGACTATATGGGGTGTGGGGGATAATTATGATAGTCCATTTTAAGTACTCTACTGGAATGCCATTAGCATAAAAGGTCATTTAGCTCAGCATCTTGGTGGCTTAAAAACCAAACCAGGCATGAGCTCTGACAGCATCTCAGAAAGAGAGGTCACAAGTCAGCAGCACGTGTGAGGGGGACAGAAAGCCAAAGACTGGGAAGTGGCTGTCTTGATCTTTTCCAACAACTCAGGGACCCATGGGGGCTCCTTTCATCCATCCTAAGGCAGCACCCTTCAAGACCTATCTGTGTGTTTTTGGTAGCCCCCTTAAAAGATTTCTCATCACTTCTCAATATTACCACATTGGAGTTCATGTGTGCAATCCATGAAACCCTGGAACATCCAAATCATTTACATACACATCCAAATTGTAGAAATAGCCAATTACAGATGCATGCATAATAACATTTAAGGTGGAAATAAATACCTTATCTGCACAGATGAAATAAAAACAAATCAGATATAAGAAATTCTCTAGAACTCCAATTATGATAGGAGTTATAGATTTCTTTTAATCTTCCCTTACAGAACAATGGAATGGATACCTATTATCCACTGTTTGGGATTAAGAGGTTCCAGTAGGCTCCTACAAGTTTTGTTAAGATGGCAAAATCTGAAAGAATATGATTGGATAAGACATAAAGAGAGAGGCTCAGTGTCCTTTGGAGAAGGTTCTAGTCCTCTCTAGAAAAAGCTTGAGACGTCCACTTTTGGCTCCTAATCTCAGCTGTCCAATTTAGTTGCCCCATGAGTCCAACAAAGTACCTTAAGACCTGTGATTATGTGATCTCCTTGTAAAGTAAGGATGGTCATGATCAGAATATCACCAGGCTTGACTGTGGGTGCCCAGAGCCTTGCTTGACACACCGCAGTGACTCTACACGTGAATTTACCGCCATGTTTTTCTGAGTAGTTCTCCTTACTTATTGCTCATACCAATTTCTTAACCCGAGCAAAGTATATTAGCTTCCCAGGGCACTTATAGCAAAGCCACACATGATAAGCTTGATAAGAAGCTTGAAGACCCAGGGCTTGAAGACCACTGGGCTGCTTCCTGAGGTCTCTGGTCTTGGCTGGTAGACAGCCATCTTTCTCCTTTGTTTCTGTGTGGTGCTTGTCTGATGCCTGTATTCTAACCTCCTTTTCTTATTATACCACCAGTCACATTGCATTATGGAACTCAGGACTTCCTTTTCACTTAAAGATCCATATTTCCAATACAGCCAGATTATCAATTAATGCAAATTCAGATTTGGTGGAGGTGGAAGTATACTTCACCGACAACAGACTTTTTTTCACTAAAAACATCTTCTTAATGTTTTATTCTTTAAAGAGACAATTTTTGATGGTTGTTAAAGAGCTAAGAGGAAAGTTCCCATCAGAGGAAGAGCCCAGAGACTAGGAGCTGAGAGCTGCTCTCAGGTTCATAAGCTAAGGAGTGGTAAGGACTCCACCAAATGCTAGGCTAATGACTTTATCTACTCAGCAACTCTCACTCAGCAACACCTCTTTTATTTCATTCTGAATCTAAATACTTCTCATGCCAACATACTTCTTATACATTCGGGTATTTAGATACCAGATTGAATAACCAAAAGGCATAGTTATAGGTATTTTAGAGCAGAGATTAAAAAGTGAAACACCAAGATGGGTGTGTATGGGGGGAGGGTGTCCCATGAGGACAACATGCTACTTACTATATATTTGCTTCAGTTCTCCACCAACTCCTTGGAAAGAAGACTGGACTAGAATCTTGCAGCCCTATGTCTGCTCTTGCTGCAGACTTTACACATGTGCTTGACACGTGTGGCTGATTAATGTCTCAGTCTGGCAGGTTGCTCAGAGGATGTCAAATTCCTCAAGTACTCTGCATGGGGGACTCTTCCGCCTCAAGCATCCTGCACCTTAGGGATGGGGTGAAAGATGCTGGAGGTGGGAAGAATACACACTTGTCTTTTCAGTCTTTATGTGTGTGTTTGTGTAAGGTAGACACGTGGTTGAAGGTCAGAAGACAACTTCAGGAGTTGGTCAGCTCTCACTTTGTGTGAGGCCGAGATGGTCTCTAGTTCATCACGACATATGCCAGGCTAGCAGGCCTGGGAGCTTCTGAAATACAACCATGTCACCATAGAGCTCTCTGAGTTTACAGACACTGTGACTGTGCCTGGCTTGACATAAGCTCGGGAATTTGAACTTGGGTCCTAATGCATACACAGCAAGTACTTCAGCCAGTGAGCCGTCTCCCTACCCCAGAATATACACATTCTGACAGGTGATCTCTCATGGCAAGGGTTACACAGGTAACTTTCTTTTATCATTATGTGCTGTGAGGCAGTAAGTTCAGAGTCATGTGAGAAGACTTGAATTCAATTTCTGGCTCTGTTTGTCATCCTGGGTATATAACTTTGTACAAGTTAGCCAAATTTATGCTGCATTTGGTTTACATTAAAAAAATAAGTGGGGGATGGAGAGATGGCTCAGTGGTTAAGGTGCTTGCCTCCAGAGCTTAAAGACCTGGGTTCAATTCTGCAGTATCCAAGTAAGCAAGATACACAAAATGGCACATGCATCTGGAGTTCATTTGCAGTGGTTAGAGTCCCTGGAATTCCCATTCTCTTTGTGTGTCAGTTTATGTTTGTATCTCTCTGCTTTCAAAAAAATCGATAAAATATTTTTTTCAACAAACTGGAGTTTGGGTTTTAAATTTTCAACTAGAAATGTTGCATGGAACATTCTTTTCCAGAAATCCCATCCCCTACCCTCTGATAGCTTGTCTTCATTATAGAATACTTTTTGATATTTTTTTCTTCTTTCCACTTGTCATTGTTCTGCAAGAATTCTGGCAGATAGATAGACTAGAGAGGCCAACTCTGCTGCTGCATGCTCTGATTGGGAGGCTGAGGCAGGAGGATTATTGGAAGTTTAAGGCCAACCTAGTTACATAATAAGATTTTGTTTCAACCTTCACTCCCACCAAAAGAATAAAAGTTAATACAGTAACTGAGCAGGGACCCACAGTCTACATTACAAAACACAGGCCAAAGCCTATTGGGTATTTCTATACAGGATTCCATGGGCCTCTGAACCCCACTTCCAGGTCTCCAATTTGAAATTCTATATACTTGAGTTCATCAGTTGGACAAAAGTTCCTCCCAAATGGTAGTTGATGTAGTAAGAGGGATCCTAAAAATGACCTCAAAGATTCTACAGCCTAATCTCTGGACCTTGTTATTGTAGTGAGAGATGTCTCCCACGGTCATGCTTATACCTTCATAGGACATGCTTATGTTCAAGGTAGGAGCTTTTCCACTGGGCCAGATCTGAGCAAATGAGCCCTTGAAAGGAGAGAGCTTCCTCTGGCTGGTCGAATAGAAGGGCTGAAAAGAGTAAGGAAGAAAGCATCAAAGAGGTTCTGAGTGCGAGTAGAACTGCATGCTCCACACTGACTTTGAAGATGGAGAAGGAATATGGGCAACTTGGAGGAACCAAGGACACCAAGAAAGCAGTTGTCAGCTAGCAAGGGATGTCAGCATGACATTGTAAGGACTCAAACTGCCCAAATCACAAGGGACTGAGAAATAGAGTCTCACCCAAAGTTTCCAGATAAGAAGTGAGTTCAGCCAGCATTATGATTATTGTCTTTGATAGCTTATGCATAAGGTCCAGCTGAGCCTGGGGGAGGGGACTTCAGACCTACAGAACTGTGAGAAAATTGTATATATTGTTTTGAGCTGCTGTGTGTGGTGCCTTTATATACAGCAACAGAACATGCGTGCACCTAGTATTTGTATACAACTTTCTTCAAAGCACTACACATTTATTTTTCAATTTGATTTTCAAACATGAAAGGGACAGGGTGGCTCCTTACTGCAAAGTTTTGGATGATATTCATTGATAATCAGACAAATGTCTTTCTTCTGATCTGCTAGTTATAGAACCACAAATAGAAAACAGGCTGTTAAGTAAGTTTTCTGAAACCAACAAATGTTGGAATAAAATATCTGAATGGAGGCATGTGTGTCTGTGAAAATTTACAGGGTTATTTTGTTTTGTTTTGTTTTCTGCTGGTTTTCCCTTTCTCTTTCCCTTTAATAACTACATATGGAAGCCATCCCTTTGGGAAGTTTTTCTTGCTCAACACTTCCAAACAGTTTCTGAGAGGGGTTGGGGATTTGGCTCAGTGGATGAGCGCTTGCCTAGCAAGCGCAAGGCCCTGGGTTTGGTCCTCAGCACTGCAAAAAAAAAAAAAAAAAAAAAAAAAAAAAAAAAAAAAAAAAAAAAAAAAAAAAAAAAAAAAAAAAAAAAAAAAAAAAAAAAAAAAAAAAAAAAAAAAAAAAAAAAAAAAAAAAAAAAAAAAGACAAAATCACAAAAAGACCAAAAAATAAAAATAAAAATAAAAATAAAAATAAAAAAACCAAGGGAACCAAACAGTTTCTGAGAAAGTGAAGTTTCATAGCAGATTGACACTAAAGAAAGGATCAACTTGAAGGTTCAAGATCAGAGATGTAGGATACTGTACAAGTTGGGATCAGCATGTGTTTCCAAAATTATTGTCTCTTTGGTTGCAGAGATGGTCTATAGTTCCGTGCAGACTCTGATCTAAGTAAATTTCAATATATAGTGCACATATATTGCAGGCTTTGATCTCCAGCATGGAGAGAAGGAGTGGAAATTTTTAGAAGTAGAACATAGTGGTAGGTCCTTAGGTCATTTGGAAAGGGGTGTCATTCTGGAAGAGAATTGTGGTACCTCAATCCTTTCTCTTCCTCTTTCACTTCCTAAGTATAAGGTGAGCAGCTATGTTCCACCCCACATGGTATGGTGCACTACCTCATCACAGACTCAGAACAAAG
This sequence comes from Zapus hudsonius, assembly GCA_004024765.1. NCBI lineage: Eukaryota > Metazoa > Chordata > Mammalia > Rodentia > Dipodidae > Zapus > Zapus hudsonius. Next base: position 53,893 of record PVHP010006133.1, read on the forward strand.
GGGCAACATGTTGTGGGCTGGAATCACCCAAACCATGAGCTAAAATGCCGCTGTGATGAATCTTCAAACCAGGCACAATTTGGGGGAGGAAAGTATTTATTGAAACTATAGATTGAGAGGAAGTTCTATAACAGTGAAAGAGGCTGACCCTCTTTCACAGGTCTGAGCAGAGTTTAGAAAAACTCATCACCTACACCACAGACACAGAGCAGGGAACAGGCAGGAGGGCCAAGGAGAGTTTCTTCCCCTTTATATAGGCTTAGGGTGGGGTCTTGCAACCCTATCCCAGACTTAATGGTTTCCTGAGTCTCTGGAATTTCCTTCCTGCACTGCCCACACAGGAAAGGATGTTTACTTCCAGCTTCTTTAAGCTTCTTTACACCCTGCCCCCTGCTGAGAGGCTGCCTTCCTGTAGACATCCTCAGAGACCAACCCAAGATAATGAAAAAGATCAAGTTGACAACAAAACCTAACCATTACATAAAACAAACCTTTTCTCTTCATACATTGAATTATCTCAGGTATGCATGATAGTAGTGGAAACCTGACCAGCAGACTATCTATGAATGCCTGAAGACTAGTATTAGAAGGTGAGCTGCAGCCTGGGCTCTAGACTTGGGGGCTTTGAGAACACATCCCATACTTCCATGGAGAAAACAAATGGACAGTCCAGAGGCTGACTGTGCTAGCCTAAGGGCTCACACTGTTCAGACACAATATAGCCTGAGCCACACCATGTAGGCATAGACAGGGGTCAGCTAGGGTGGCTGATTCTAAGGAAGGTCCCACCAGTTACCCCAGCTCCTTCCTCTCTTTCCCAAGGTCCAGTTCACCATCCAGAGGGTCAGTAGCCTCTTCTTTTCTGTGCTTCCTTTAACCTCATGCTTGAAATCCTAAACCACAGAGGCAGAAAAAGCTACTTCCAAATCCTCCATCTAGAATTTTCTATCTCTGTGATTTTGTTGGCAAGTTGCTTAATTTCTCCAAGATACATTGGTATGAGTTTCTACAGTGGTAAAACTGGAATGAAAACCCATTCATAGGGCATCAGGTAAGGACTGAATACGTGTAGACAAAGCCAGTACTGTGTCCAGCATGGGTTATATGTATTATATTTGTGCCATATTATAATTATCTGATCTTTGAGGCCTCTTTCCTATGAGGCGAAGAGCAGCTTTGGAGAGCAAGAACTATATTTCACTTCTGCTAATTTTCCTGAGCATCTGTCATGAGGTCTGGCAGATAATAAATGATGCTTGTTTGCTAAATGAAGGGATCAATGAATCAGCATTGCTTTGATGTGTCCTTACTAGAAAATGTGTTTGGATTTTTGTTTTAAGGAGAACGCATTCCATGGGCTTGGGATAAGGCCAGAGGGTTTTCTTTCATGCAGGTCAACATCCCTATGAATTTAGAGAAAAAAACGCACTTGGCGGCACATCTTCAGATATATCACATTAAGTGACAGAAGACCAGCTACGCTCCATTCTTATCCATGTGGGGGTTTTATACTGACCATCTTGGCAGTTCCTTGTCAATGTCTTGCCTTCTCTCTGCCAGTTTCCTTAATGTTATCTTCACCATGAAAGCAAGAAAGTTTCTCTCAAATTCATGGCCTTGTGGGTTTTGCCAACATGGTGTTAGCTCATGTTTTGCCCGAGGTGTTAGAACCATGTGGATGTACTTGAACAACAAACAGAGAAGCCAAAACATTTTCAAAGGATTTCAGAAATTACTTTTGGAAACACATTTTAAAAATTCCCAAATGGATGTGCATGGACTTAAGAAAAGCCTACCAGGAAGTATCTCCACCTTCTTAATTAAAAAATCTCTCCTATATCAATCCTATTGCTTGTGGGCTTGTTCCCAAGTGTCCAGCAAGATGTCTAAATCCTATGTGTACCGTCCTTCATTCCTACATACAGAAGAGCAATGTGTGAGCAGAGTGTCATAGACTGTATGACTTTCTTGCATGAAGTTATTCTGGCCCACAGCCTTGCGGTCCACTAATCTGAGAGGGGAAGAGTAAATTGCACCAATTTCCCTCAGCTTCCTTGCAAAGCTTGTAACACAGAGGAGAATCTAACTGGATGCTTTCGCAGCCTTCTGAGGTCTGCAAAAGGGTAAAGGGACCTAACGGCAAGAGGTTAGAACCCCTGAGTTGGAAGTGAGTTTTCATCTACTATCTGAGAATAGAGTTTGGGCTGAAGATTCTTTTACAGGCGGGACTTTAGAAGACAGAAGTCTTCATGTGGATAGGAAACAGGGTGTTGCTATGTATTCAGAGGCAATGAAACTCCCAAGTGTGATTAACAAAACCAAATAAGAAAAGTCTTTTAGCCAGGTGTGATTGTTCATATCTATAATCCTAGAACTTACGGGGCAGAGTCAAGAGGATTGCTACTAGGTAAAAGCTTGCCTGCTCTACACAGTGAGCTCCAGGTCAGTCATAGCTACATAGTAAGAGCCTTTCAAAAAAGGGGAGAGGAAGCTTGTTAGTCAGTCATGGTCATTCAGGAAAGAAGGAAGGAAAGAGAGAAGGAAAGAAGGAAGGAAGGAAAGGAAAATCAGTGGAGGGAAGACACTGTAAATCAGAAGCCCAGGGGGTTGGGGCTTTGCAAGAAATATTTTAAAGTGAATTTACTTATTTGTTTATTTAAGAGAGAGAGAGGGAGAGAAAGAGAGAGACACAGAGAGAGAGAGAGAGAGAGAGAGAGAGAGAGAGAGAGAGAGAGAGAAAATGCCATGGCTAGGGCATGCCAGGGCCTCCTGCCCCTGCAAACTATCTCCGGATGCATGTGTCAACTTTCTGTGGCTACTGGGGAATCAGTATCGTTACCTAGACCATCAGCCTAAATTCATAAGTAAGTGCTTTTAACCACTGATCCATCACTAGCCATGCAATATACATTTTATCTACATTTCTTATTACTAAAAATTTCCTTCAGCTCCTGACTTCTTCATGGTTAAAAATTAGGGAACTAATGTCGCCAACTAGATTAGCTGGTAGGGAAGTCTTTACAGTTCCGTGGATGGCAAGTGCTGTACTACTGAGCTGAAGTCTCAGCCACATTCTTGGTAGAAGCTTCAGCTAAGAAAGTGTGCCAGCTATACAATAAACTCCTCCTCTTACATCAGTACAACATAGATTTTCTTAAACTTTTAGGTTCAGGAAAGAATCCTGTGGCTTTTAAAAATATTTCTGTTTTATTAATATATGAGCATTAGGTTTCATTTTGATGTTTTTCGGACATTTTCATTTTTGTTTCCCTTTTCTTCCCCTCCCTCTTCCACCCCCCAACTTGTGACCCCCATAGTCTGCTTTCCACTCTCATGCTGTATTTTCTTTTGTTCTTCCCCCTCTCATCACCTCTCCTGTTCTCCTCAGTCTTTTCATATCCTATATCCACTATCAAATTGGATCCTCTTATTTAATGATGTGCATGTGTGTGTGTGTGTGTGTGTGTGTGTGTGTGTGTGTGTGTGTGTGTGTTTAGAGTTAAGGTCTCGCTCTAGCCCATGCTCACCTGGAATTCACTATGTAGTCTCAGGGTGGCCTCAAACTCACAGAGATCCTCCTACTTCTGTCTCCCAGGTGCTGGGATTAAAGGTATACACAGCCACATCAGGCTCTAATATGTTAGGATTCACATATGAGAGGGAACATATGATATTTGTCTTTTGGGTTGCTTCATTTTGTATTAATTTTTTCAAACTCCATTCATTGTCATGAAAATTTCACAACTTCATTTTCCTTTCTAGCTGAATAAAATTCGATTGTGTATAGGTTCCCCGTTTTTACTACCTAGTCATCAGTTGATGGACATCTAGGTTCCGTTTCTAGCTACTGTGACTAGAGCAGCAATGAACATAGTATCTCTGTCTTAAAGCAGAGCTCTTTGGGTATGTGCCCAGGGGTGGTATAGCTGGGTAATTTGGTAGTTTAATCTTTAACATTGTGAGAAACCTCCACAGTGATTTCCATACTGGCTGCACCAGTTTACATTCTTACTGGGGTAGGATCGACTTGCAAAGTGGCTCGAACTTGCATTTCTCTGACAGGCAGACTTGGACATGTGTCATAGAGCACTTTGAAGCTCTGTGGATGCGTGTGTGGTTCCCAGGTTCACAGCTAATCCTTGAGGCGGACTTTATGTTACAGGTTTGTGTTGTTTTGAATCCAGGTGTCCTCCATAAACTCATGTGTTTTGAATGCTTGGTTCCCCATTGTGGGCAATTTGAGAGGCGGAACCTTGTTGTCGGATGTGTGTTGCTGGGGTGGACCTTGAGGTTATCAGCCCCTCACTTGCTACTTAGTAGGGCTGACTCTCCTGCTGCTGTTTTCCACCTGCTGTGGCAGAGGTGATGTCTGGCCTCTGCTCATGCCATGTTTTCTCCTGACAATAGGGAGCTTTCCCTTGAGTCTAGAAGCCAAAATCAATACCTTTCCTCCAATCAGCTGCTTTTGGTCATGCGTTCTGTCCCAACAACAAGAAGGTTGGTGCAACAACAATGCTATACACATTTCCCGCTAGACAGGTTATGTCCATTCAGTTTTGATGAAGAGTTCACCTTAACGGAGGTGTTCTTCTTGTGTGGGTAGAAGGAGCATTGGTCTCCTAGACGTGGATGGCTGCTGGGAGCAGTCAGGTCTGCTGGGCTGAGCTTGGTCTGAACATTCTCTAACTCCAAGCGTGCTGTTTGTCCTCAGGGACTGGTATCCAGGTTCCAAGGGAAATGGTCTTTCCTAGAATCTGAATTCTAGTGACCACGAACGATTCCTATCTAATACTTGTTTGTACAAGAGAGGTTTCAAACGATTGTTGTGAATACTGTCCTCATGTCCCCATCTCTTGAGGCAACTGTAGCTGTGGTTTTTGCTATCTGTATGTGTTCTCTGCAGATTAGAAACTGCAGTTGTAATTTCAGTTGATCTATTTCATGTCGTATTATATTCATTCACTGAACAAACACAATGATTGTAAGCAATGAGTCAAACACACATCAGGGCAACGGTGTGGTTTCGGAAGGACAGAGGCAGGTATAGCAAAATGTCATTCAGCAATTACTATAAAATATGATGACTATTGATAGAAGTAGAAATCTGAACAAAACTTCAAAGAATACACATTTTGTGAGAGGGTAATTTTTTCCCTTTATAGCTTTTCCTGTCGACATCATTGAAATTACCTCAGTTCATGAAAACGCCAGGATTTATTTAACCCTCTTGTCATCCAGTTCACTCCATTTTACAGCCTAGAGACTTTCCCTGGACTAAGAATAAATGTCTCCTTGGTGGCACTGGACCGCCATGCAGAGAGTTATACCAGCATGACACCATCTCTATGCAAACCTCCTCTTGCTGGAAAGAATCTCGGTTGCATCCATATTTTTTTCCATCCCTCTCATGTCTTTTATTTCCTTCTCTGTTCATTCACACCACACTTAGTCACACACGTGGTGAGTCTGTGACAGAGATCCATCCCCTGCACGCTGTCACACGCTCGCTCGCTCGCTCGCTCACTGTGTGGGCACACACATCCCCATCACTCATCCTGTCGGCCTCTTCCACACTGAGTTTCTCACTCTCACATACACATGACCTCAAGTTTGTAATTTCCTACAGATGTGCTGTGTCTCCAGAGACACGCTCTCCCTCCTTGGAGCACGCGGCCTTTCTCCAGCACAGTCTCGCTCTGAGCGCACACACCCACATCTGCAGGCACTCAGGCTGGTGTCGCCAGACTCTCCCACACCTCCGGCGTCTCAGTCCCACTGGTGATCAGTGTAGGGACAGAGACAGGAAGGGCGGGGGAGATACCAGTAAGTCATTTGCTCTCCACCCACATTTGCAAAAATCTGTTTTCTTGAATTTCTTGCTTGCTTTCTGGTAAGCAGAGAGAAAACTTGCTGAGCGACATGGCGTGACTCTCTCCAAGGGTCACTTTGGTGCTAGGATGGATGGAGGTGAGAAAATTGTCAAGAGACCCTAGGAGGGATGTCACTGAGGGGACAGAGACCTATTCCAGTGGCCGCTATCTCATACACAGCTGCTTTTCTAAGCATTCTTACCACTGGGCTGGTGTTGTTGAGCTCAGGTGCTGTGTCTCCACAGAACAAAGCAGAAAGCTAGGAAAATGCAGCTAAATAACTTATCAGAAGTGACCTTTGTGTGTCGAGAGGCTGGCGAGCCTTTGGAGGAAAGGACCAGATTGTAGTTTATACTTTCAGAGATCTATAGAGATCTAAGGCACCTGCACAGGGCTCAGAGTGACAGCAGCCTTAGATGAGTCATAAATGAGCCTGGGGGCCGTGTTTCAATAAAACTTTACTTATAAAACAGGTAGGGGGTGAATTGGGCTTCTGCCCTATATGAATAATATCATCCTTACCTCTCTTTTTCCTCCCTTTGGTTATCATTTAACTTGAAAATTTAGATGATTTTTTTCCAGTAAATTTGAAAGATTTAACCATTTTAAAAAGCTATGCACTTTGGGGAGAAAAAAAAAAACATTTCTTTTGGTGGCCCCACAGCTCCATTAATGAGAGAAGAGGCCATTTTCTAAAGTAATGACCAGGGAATCATGAGCAGTTTGTTCAATTATGAGCCCCAGTTAGAACAGTTAGATTTTCCTCTGACCCAGCCTGCTGCTTCTAACCCAGGCAACCCTGCATAGGGCAGGCTTAGCAAGACAACAGAGCATGGGAAGGAACCTGGGAGAGAGGAGCTGGTGGTTAGGACTTGGAGACGCCTGTCTAAGACAGTGAGGAGATCAGTGGTAACACGCAGAGTACAGGTTATCCTTTATGACTGTGAAAATCCGGCCCCAGCAGCGAGACCAAAGAACACAGGAACTAGCTCAAAACTCTGGCCACAGATAGTCCTGTTGGAATTGTTACTGATTCATTCTTTCTGTTCCAAGAAAATGTCATCTTAAAGTGTATGGTTTTGAGCCATTCAGCTGTTGGATTCAGCAGTGGACAGTAGTGGACAGATGTGGCAGAGGTGTCCCACATGGCAGGTGGGCATTGGCACACTGTGGCACTCCTTATTAGTTTCCTCTTTGTCTTAAAATGTGATTTGTTTGGCAGCCGTTTCTGAATAATGGAACAAGCAAGGCTGTTGCAAGGAAAGTTTATACATAATGACATATTTACACAATATACTGGGAACAGAAAGAGAAGAGCAAATTTTCAGAGAAATTCTTCTAGGATAATCTCGCATGTGTGTAGACATGCATGCCACACACCCACATTTGCCTAGAGGAAAAGCTGATGTGAATATGTGTAAAGTTTAAATAGTGATCATTTCTGTGTTCTGTCCGACGCCCAAGTGACCCTGGATGGTTTCTCTTCACCCATTTCTCTTCTGCTCCTTCTTCTGAGCTCTTTTCTTTCCACTCTGAAGGAGCAAGTTTTAGGCATGGTTCAAAAGGGCAGTGAGATTTCTATTTTATTGAAAGCTTGTAGTTACAAGCTCAATTCTAGTGTGTGTGTGTGTGTGTGTGTGTGTGTGTGTGTGTGTATGTGTGTGGGAGAGAGGGAGAGCACATGTATGAGTGTACATGTGGAGATCAGAAGACAGCCTTGGGGTGTGGGCCCTCTTTCTCCATTCTTTGAGACAGGATCTCTCTTATTCACCACTGTGAACATTAGACTTACTTGCCTGTGAGATACATCCAGATCCTCCTGTCTCTGCCTCCATTTCTGCAAGCATGTGTCAGATGACAAACAAGTGCACCACTGTGTATGGTTTTGCATGTGCTCTGGGTTCTAAACTCAGGTTGTCAGGCTGGTGCAACAAGTACCGTTAACCACTGTGCCATTGGCCCAACCCATGCCTTCAATTCTCAAAGGAGGAATTAATAGATGGAAAATGGAAAATTCCTATTCTTATTCATCCTATCACGTCTTTTTTTTATTTTTAATATATATTTATTGTCCATAATGAGTTACATTATTTAGTGGGCAAACCATGCGTTGTTATCCCAAATTCCCCAACTCCCC
>PVHP010006134.1:0-61068 GCA_004024765.1 Zapus hudsonius
CAACTCACTGCCTCTGGCGAGCGCGGTCCTCGATGGAAGCTTCCACTGGTGAGAATCCTGTGCTGGGGGGTGTCTGCGGCTCAGAGCGTGACTGCAGCTTATGTCCACGACCTGGATCCCTGCTGAAAACCCTGACCCTTGTTTCCTGAGGGACGTGGCGTGTCTGCTAGTCAGCCATCTTGAACCGGAAGCCCCCTAGGTTTCTTAAAGTACCTATATTTCCTAGCAAATTATTTCTAAACTAGACTAAGAATAAAACACATAAATAAACAAGTAAAAATATCAGAGGAACCTTTTGTTTACCTTCAATTTATACAATTCCTTTTGCAGATTTAACAGAGTCAATAAAGTAACAGCCAATAGAGGATACCCAAACAGAAACGTTTTACCACTGAGGGCAATTAGACTTTACAGGTAAATTTTCAAAAATATTTCATTCCTAACTGATGAAAAGGAATGTGGATTTCACAATTCTGTCATTCTTCCATCATAAAGACCACGAGGTGGGGGGCGTATTGAAATGGATGAGATCTTGCACAAGAGGCACTAACTACAGACAGTATAACTCAGGTATAGATAAGAAATATAGCAGTTAGAGCACTGTTAATATTCCCCAGTTTATAAATACACCTGTTAGTTTGTCTGTGTAGCTGGATACAAAATAATAATTTAGTCTGGAAAAATTAAAAAACGTGTCCTTTATGAGAAATCACAAAATAATAATAAATTAGCAATAAATCAAAAAAAATTCTTGTCATGGTTTGATCCAGGTGTCCCCCACAAACAAATGTGTTCTGAATGATTGAGCCCCAGCTGGAGCTGTGTTGTTGGGGTGAGCTTATGAGGGTTATAAGCCATCTTCTCCTTGCCAGTGTTTGGCACACCTTCCTGCCATTGTTTGCAGTGTTGTTGTAGAGGTGATGTCCACCCCTCTGCTCATGCCATCATCTTCCCTGCCAGGATGGAGTCTCCCCTCAAGTCCATAAGCCTAATAAAATCATTCCTCCACAAGCCGCTTTTGCTTGGGTTCTTTCTGCACAGCTACGAGAAAGTTGACCACAACAATCAAAGAATATTTCTGCTCCACAGTTTGATGATATTTATTATGCCAATATCTGATTTTGACTGGTTATCATGTTAAACCTAATGTCTTTATAATATTGTTGTCTGTGCTTAAGACATCAGACAGCTGATGAGGAAAGAGAAGCAGAGAGGCCACTATCATCTTGGCACAATTCATGGTTTAGTCTGTATTGAATTAATTGATAGCTATTGTATTTAGGATGTTACAAAGGATGTTGTATTTAGGATGTACAGGATGTTAGTGAATGTTATAAAATAAATAAGCCTTTATGTTGTGTACATAGTGAAATGCACAAATATTGAGTGTTTGCAGTTTGATAATGAGGTGGAGAAGCCCTGAAAATGTCATCAGGGTGCTGTGGTCCTCAGCTGCCCAATGTGCCCTCATCTGTGTTCCTTCTTTACTAGATGGCTCAGGACAGGAGCACACAGAGAAGCCAAAGCAGGAAAGCTGAGGCGAAGAGTGGCTTTTGGCTCCTGGTGGAACTCTTTCCAAGTCTGGTGTTATGAAACTTGACTTCATTCACGTCACTCTATATTTTGTTACAGAATGAGCACCAGACTAACATGCTCAGTGCATTTGCTGGAATCACAGCCATTTTCCATAAACAGATGCATTTATTATATTATTCTTAAGAATACTGGCCCTGAGAGGAGACAACAGAGGAGACAATCCTACCAGCTCTGGTCACATCTTCCAACTGCAAGAAAACATATATCATCTCTAAAACTGATATAAAATTTAACCCTATTATTATATTATGCTTAAAAATACTGGCCCTGAGAGGAGACAACAGGCTTCAATCCTACGAGCTCTGGTCACATCTTCCAACTGCATGCAAAATATATATCATCTCTAAATCCGATATAAAATTTAACCCTAAATACAGAAAAATAGGTGTGACATAAACATTTAGAAGAAGGAACACCTTATGAATACTCCCAAGAAAATCTGATAAATTTTCTTTTTAAAAGCTAACTTTGTATTTAACACGGAAAAAGATATACTACCAATAACTAAAAAAATGGCTGGAAATTAAGCAGACATTTTTAAGTAATACAGACACAAACCCATTTTGTTTTCCCTTTAACATTTTCCTCCTTGAGGTTCACACAGCCTTGAAACAAAGTTGCTGTTTTACATGTGAGCTAACTTTAGTGAGAAAATATTCGCCTTTAATGTTTCTGGTATTCACATTTAATTGATTCTTTACAGAAAGGTAACCTAATTTTTGAACTGAACTGCCAAACTATCAGGGCCATACCTGACTTGGAGGAAGTAATAAAAATCGGGTTCTTCCCAAGGGAAAGTCGGCCTTACTCTTTTAGCCTTCTGGAGGGAAAACTGCTGACCCTAATGTCATGATGTCCCAAGAAGGTTCTAAAGAAGACACCTGCTTCAGTGTCACTATAAAACATGTCTAGGGCTAGAGAGATGGCTCAGCGGTTAAGGCACTTGCCTCCAGTGCCTAAGGCCTGGGGTTCAATTCCCCAGGACCCACATAAGCCAGACCCACTCTCCTCTCTCTCTCTCTCTCTCTCTCTCTCTCTCTCTCTCTCTCTCTCTCTCTCTCTCTCTCTCTCTCTCGCTGCTTGAAAATGAATAAATAAAATATTTTTTTAAAAAGCATGTCTAAGAGTGTTTCAGATGTAACTATCAAAAAAGATTGAGGGGCTTGAGCAAATGTTGGTTGATAAAGTGCTTGTCATGCAAACATGAGAATCTGAGTTAAATCCCCAGAGACTGAATCAAAATGCTATGTACATTGATACATGATTACAATCCCAGTGCTGGAAAGGTGGAGACAGATAAGACTCCAGGGACTCGCTGGCCAGCCAATTTAGCCTAACTGGGGAGCTACTGGTCAGTATGAGACCCTGTCTAAAAAATAAAAATAAAAAGAGTGGATGGTGTTCTGAGGAAATTGTCTTGGAGCACGTGAACATACACACACATTTTTTTTAATGGACTTATTTTGGCCTATCTCCAGTAAACCAGTGGAAAAGGAAATATTAAGTATATTGTTTTTAATTTTAGGACATATTGTTTTGCAAGTCATCACTGATTTCTAATACTTTAAAGACTTTTCAGTAAAAATAATTATCCTTAATTGGATTCAAAACATCAACTCCTGGGCTGGGGTAGTTCAGTGTAGAGCAGCAAGAATTACAGATGAACAAAGAAAGAGAAACATTAAGGCTTGAGCATTTCAATACTGATAATCTAAAAAATAGTTTCAAGGCGAGGATGGTGGTAGATGCTTTTAATCCCAGCACTTTGGAGGCAGAGGGAAGAGGATGTCTTTGAGTTGCAGGCCACCCTGAAACTATATAGTGAATTCCAGGTCAGCCTGGGATACAGTTAGACCCTATCTTGAAAAACCAAATATATTCAATTTTTTCAAGAAAGCATATACTTCAATAGAAAAATCTCTAAAGATTAGTTTTTGAATATTAGAATATAAATGTCTTACATGTTATAAAATATAAGATGGGTTCAGGCAATCTGAGAATGTTAGTCTGAAATTTAAAGAATACTGAGAACATGCAGTACTTTTTCTACTCAACAGAGGAGTAAGTTGTAGATTGATTGACACGTGGAAGAATAAAATCATATGTATTCACTTGATACTTCCAAAGAATAAGAAAAAAACAATAAAATGATGACAGTCTCTTATGACAAATGGCTTGGTGGGGACTTGTCTCCCTAGTGGAAAAAAAGAATTTGAACACAGACCAACTAGCTTGAAGCTGTCAGGAGACGTGACCTAGTCTTTCTCAGAGTAGCTGCTTTGCAATCCCTCCTTTTCAGAGTCCTCTGTGGTCAGGATTACTTCTGAGCCCCAGAGATGTTGTCATCCCAGACATTTCTGAGACACCCTTAGATTTCTCTCTTCCTCTGAATGTTGCTCTTCTCCTGAGTGGACTTCTTTCTTGGATATTTCCAAGATCTAAGAGGCATGTGTAAGGAAATTCTGGGATGTTTGAGCTACAATCAATGGGAGCATCTGGCCATACACTTAACTAGAAGACCCCTTTTTACAAGCTAGTATGGATGCACTGAACCACAACTTCAGTGATAATCTGTAAAACACAAGGCAACTTGTGTTTTACACCCCTTTTTCGGTTTTCCAAGTGCCCTTCATTAGTGTTTTCCTTTTAGAGTAAGAGCCATAGATTTTCTCTTTTGTTTTCAGTAGAGTGAAAAACTGTGGTTTCTCTAATTTCACTGTATGGAATTAAGAGCAGACCTTCTGGGTTCCTACCAAATGCAGTGCCCTCAAGCTGAGTGCAGATGCAGTTTCCCTGATATGGTCCATCTGTGGTTGCCGGAAGCAGCAGATGTGGAAAGAGTGAACGCAGAGTTTCCACTAAGTCCGTGACAATGTTAGTTGACATCTGAACTGGAGGCAGTTTTCTGGGACTGAGCCCATAAGGCATAGGACCTGACAGTAACTCCAGGTAAACAAGATCAGAATTGAATATCTGTCCAACAGAGAATTGACTGGTGCATTCAGGAAAAAACAAAAACATAAAAACCATACTCATCTGGTGTCAGAAGTGTTTTGTTAGAGTGTTAGTGATCTGTAAGAGCAGGAGAACAATTTAGATTTTCAGTCACAGGCTGAACACGGGTAAAGATCTTCCTGAACAACAAAGGAGGAGGGGCATGGGTGGATGTTGGCCTGAACAGAAGGCAGAGGAAGACAAGATCACTTTTATGGATTTTCTGCTGACATCAATTCTTATGATTTTCAGGCCTTTAAACTCCAACTGGGATTCTCGCAGCTGGCTCAGTGGGTTCTTCAGCCTTCAGGAAGGAACACACTGGCTTTCAGGGGCTCCAGACTATAGAAAACAAAGCACTGAGCTTCCCTGCCTTCATAGTCACAAGAGAAAATCCTTTACAATAATTTTCTCTGCAGAACCCTATTTATCCTCCCAACTAGAATTCTCTGGAGAACCATTATACCTGAATTCAGAAATCTGCATCTGGAGGACTCCAAATTGCACTTAGAGTTTTATCCATGTGATTCAATTCATATTTTGGCTTTTGATATTCCCAGAAAAGTTTATACTTGCAACTAAAAATGTTTAATTCAGTGGGTTTAGGATGTGATAATTCTCCTTTGTGGTTTTTTTTTTTTTTTACTTTATCATTCTGCTTAGTAATCTTAAAATTTTCTTATAATTTCTTATAATTATAATTCTTATAATTACTCAAAGTAAGCTTGACTATCAGTAATTCCATCCCCACCATTACTGAAAAATTGGAAGCTTTTTCATGTTTTGAGCCCATGGCATCTATTGAATATAATTTTGAGAACATATTTTTTCATTATTGTTTTTTCTTAAACCTAGCGATACAATATTTTCATGAATCATTTGGCAGTTTTCTAAATAAGTACAAAACTTTAGGCTTCAAGCCCACATATTTTGTTAGGTTTTGTCAGTTTGCATTTTGAGTGATAAATGACATGTGCAAAGCAGAGCTAGGCAGATAAGCTGATGGGTGGTGTGTGATCAATTATAACTATAGCTCTCCAGCCTCACCTAGATTCAACTTCCTGCCCCAGGGCAACCAGACAGAGCAGCACAACACTCTACTTGCTGACTGCTAGGAAGCCTTTCACCATCTTCCCAACCTGAAGAAATGGACCTCAAACCACACCGTGAGATTCTCCTTTCTTGTATCATAATAATGTGTATTCCAGGCTTCTGGTTTTACAGTATGGTCTCTGACCTGTGTCCTATTTCCCCAGCAAGCAGGGAGATGGGGGCCTCAATAAATGAGACACTGTATTTCACACTCAGTTGTATGAGCCTCTTTCATTGTTAATAGGTGAAACCTGGAGACCATGAACTATTTATTACACATGGAGCATAGCTGGACCACCCCTGGCCAACCTCACTCCTTTGACTTCCTTGTTGCAAGAGTTTGAGCACTTCCTTGTTGAAAGTGTCATGAAACAGTTTCATAAAACCAAGCCTTTGTATTTTCCACATATCTTTGTCCATCCTTTTCCTTATAAGGCCAAGTAAAGGACCCACACTCCTCAAGCATGAATAGGTCCTGAGTTCCCATACCTGGACCAATTGTCACACTGTAACCTTAGCAGTGCAGATTGCTCAGTTAGAGGGCTTGAATTACTGTGCCAAGAGCTGGCTCACTCCTACGGGGAGCAGAAATATCCAAGGGTTTGTGTGTGTTTGTGTGTGTGTGTGTGTGTGTGTGTGTGTTGGCACATTTGTGGCACAACATGCATGTGGAAATCAGAGGACAACTTTAGGATGTTAGAGTGTTGGTCTTTACTTTCATCTTGTTTCAGGAAGGGATCCTGTTGTTCACGGCACCATTTCAGTTGCCAGACTAGCTGGTTCAAGGGCTTCCAGAAATTCTACCTCCTATACATTGTAATGCAATCATATTGATCCTTCCACTTAACCTTCCCTTCAAATTTTACTCAACTCATCTGCATTACTATGGTCCTGAATTGTCACTAAAATCATACACTAGCTGCTTGTTTCTCCAGTTCTCCAAGACATTCTCCACCTATCACTAGTGTACTCTTCTTAAACACAACCCTGCTACCTCCCTTCCTGAGCTTAAAAGTATATACTTCTTCCACAGTAATATCCAGTCTTCTTTACAATACAGGAACTAATAAAAATAACATCTTTCCCACCATTCCAGAATCTGTAACATGTTTTCCAAAAGAAGAGTTTATTTCTCTTTTGCACATTTTCAACTTAGAAATGTTCAACTGGTGTGCAGGTTATCCACAGAGTGTTTCAGGATAGAGATCCTCCTGCTTTTAGCTCTGCCAAAAGTTATGATCTTGTCATCTGCATCAAGACAGTGGAAAGGAAACAGCACCATGAAGACTAACATGTAAAATTTGTGGATTATAAGAAACACTTTGTCTTTTTCTTAGCTGCCACTGGCTATATTTCACTCATGAGTTCACCCCTAGAAGGAAATGCATTTGTAGGATAGACTGCCACTCCTCTGCAAGTTACATTCACCCAACTAGGAACACAATTTATCTCAGAATCAGACATCTCTGTCAACCCCACGCCGTGTCTCCTCTCACACTGAAAGCACAACTATGTGTCCTTGAAGTACAGCACTACCTCCTGCCACTTGCTGCAGCCTTCAGCTCAGGTTACAGTCTGTACTTTCAGAACTTCATTGAGCAATCTTCTACTACAGACAGCTGGCACTGCTTTTCTTTCTAGATTAAGAACATCTCAGTGTGATCTATATTGCTCTGTTGTAATCAGTCCTTGGGGAATCTTGACGATCTTGGTTCTATGCATTCTTATTTTAAAATGTACACTTCCACAATATGATCTGATAAACAAGAACTTAATTTTCTATTAAAGAAAAATTAAGATTTTATAAATAGTTATAAATCTGGCTATTTATAGTTTTAAGAATTTTTTTCTTTTAATCTTTTGTGGGAATCCCCAGAAGATGGAAAGTTTTCATGCATCATCATAATTTTTTTCCCTTTCTTTCTGAGAAGACCCTACTACACAGATGTCTATTCTTGCAGTTTTTTGCATGCAGCTTTCTGACCTCCTTGGGATGCAAAGAATGTGACCAGAGGTGATATGTGTCACTTCCTGGGCTGGCTCAGCAAAACCTTCCATATGCAACTCTTTTCTCCCCTCGGTGTCAAAGGCCAGAAGAACTTGGAAAGCATATTTTTCAGATGCTAGATTCCAGTGCTTAGGGGAGCCTGGATCTTATAATGAAAGAGCCCACCCTCCCCCACCATAACACCAAAAAGGAGCATGTCCATTGACTTGTATAATTTTAATATTTCATCGTAATTATTATCTGTATCAGGTTATTAAAATTTGGAGGGAGGTATGTTCCCAACATTACCCAAAATAATATGTTCACTGTTAATTAATAAGAAAACTGTACTAGTGATATAAGAGAAAACTAAAAATCCTTTCCTGTGGTCAGTTTTTCAAATTAAGAAACTGTGCCAAGAATTTCGAAGAAGCTGGGACACAAAGGCATCGGAATGAGGGGTGCCAAGCAAAGGATCCTTCTTCAGCAGTTGCTTCCGATGGGGCTACGGGGGTCTTGCAGCTCCTGATTACAGCAGTTAGCCTAAGACGGACAACAGAGATGCAATCACTGAGGAGATTCTTAGAAGGATTACGTTAATATCCTCAGCGGACCAAAGTTTTTGACCACCAAGTAAACTTCACCTACTTAAGTAGCAAGCCAGGATCACAAGCAGCTATAACCACAGTGTAAAACTGAAATAAAATGAGTGCTGCTGTGCAGAAGAGGACAGCAGTTAATCACATGTTTGAAGTGAGTATAAAACCAGATGAAGAACGTTATAAATACCTTCAACGTTCATCACCACAGGCCAGCCTTCAGGTGACTGATAAGAGGATCTGCAGGTCCAGGGTTCACTACTGCCTTATCAGTGTGCATGTTCCCAGGCTCCTTCCCCCTGTGGGTTCTACTTTTCTCAAAATTTGCTTTCCCATCGTCTCAGAATGACCCTGACAACCCCATGCATCACTGCTTTATACAAGAGAACTACATATTCCATACATATGTATGTGTACGTGTATGTCCTTAAGCAATTGTAAGCAGAAAGCCTTTTTTGGAAACCATCTAGAAGATTCTCTCAGTCACATATGCTTACAAGTGCATCAATCAGAGTGTTGTAGGAGCTTTCTAGTTGCTGTGCAGAAAGAACCTAACAAAAGCGGCTTGTAGAGGAATGGGTTTATTTGGCTTATGGACTTGAGGGGAGACTCCATCATGGGAGGGAAAACCATGGCATTAGCAGAGGGTTGGACATCACCAACCCCACAGCACTGCAAACAGCAGCAGGAAGGTGTGCCAAACACAGACAAGGGGAAGCTGGCTTATAACCCCATAAGCCCACCAAACAACACAGCTCCAGTGAGGTTCTAATGCCTAAACTGCCATCAGCCGGGGATCAATCATTCAGAACACAAGTTTGCTTGTGGGGGACACCTGGATCAAACCACGACACAGAGGAAGATGGAATGGCCAAGATTTGCTAACAAAAATAGTCTACTACTCTCCCCTTTCCAGGAACACAGAACCTGGAAAAAAGAGAAAAAAAAACAAACAGTTCTTTTAGCAAGTGAGTTATAAAATACGCAAGGAAAATAACTTCTCTATCATATGGAAATTTGTGAGAAAGTCCCAGAAACTTGGAAGGCACTTTGCTGAAAATTCAGTTTTCAGTGTATTTCAAGGTGATTTTTATGCAGGCTGGAATCTAGGAACCAGTACTACAACAAATAAAAGCTATTGAATGTCTGGAAGACAGCAGCTTTTGCTTCACAGACTGATAAATACACAAAACCCTGGATAGCTTGTGAAGACTTGAAGACAGTGCTGTACCGTACAGAGTGAGCTTTAAACAAATGAGAAATAAGAGGCAGGTTGAGCAGACATAGCGACTGCCCAAGACTCAACAAAGTGGAGCCGCTGAGACCCAAGGTACCTCCCACACCATGGGAGGAGGGGTGCAGATCAAGCAAAGAAAGTCCCCCGAGGCCACTCCCCGTCCTGACTTCCCCTCGGCCACCGCCTTTAAACGTCCCACTTCCTCCTCCAGACCGCAACCCCCGCCTCCCCAGGCATCTACCGGAGCCCACGCGGCGCACCGCGTCCCTGCCCAGGTCACCGCGAGGCCACTGACCGAGACGAGAGCCGGCGTGGACAGATCCTGGGGTGAGCGGGGCTGGGAGAGGCGCGGGCCCGCGTGGACAGATCCTCGGGTGGGCACGGCCGGCGGAGGCGCGGGCCCGCGTGGACCTGTGCGCTCCTGCACGGGCGGCGGCGCAGGGAAGCCGGCCCCGCGCTCCGCGCTTGCTCCGGGGCCGAGGGTGTGGGCGGTGAGCCCGGAAGAGGAGAGGGAAACTCGGCCCGGGACCCCGCCGTCCCGGGCGCTGGGCTACACAGACCGTTGTGAGGAGCCGGCACCGCCTACGAAACCCCACGGCGCTGTGCCCGGCTCCGCAGCCTGAGTCCGGGCTCGAAGCTGGCCTTGCTCTCCTGGCAGCAGAGAGCTCCGTGGAGCTGCGGATGCGCTCCGTGGGGCCGGGGATGCGCTCCGGGGGCGCGCTCCGTGGAGGCTTGGGTGCGCTCCCTGGGGCCGGGGATGCGCTCCGTGGAGCTGCGGATGGGCTCCGGGGGCGCGCTCCGTGGAGGCTTGGGTGCGCTCCGTGGGGCCGGGGGCGCGCTCCGTGGCAGGCTCGCGGGCAAGGGCAAATTGTAGGTTGAGTCCCTTCAGGAGAAACCCAAGAGAAAAAGGTTCAAAACGTTGCCAGGTCTCTCTCATTCAGTGTTAGCATTCCTTGGAATTATGGCAGGAGCCCCAAACTATGCCTGGCACTCTGAGGAAGCCGGAGGCTGCAGACCCAGGCTATCCCATGTGGCCCAGCCTGGGCTCCTCACGGCCTGGACTTTTTTTCGTGTCAGCTCTTCTGAAGCTGACGTTGCCAGAAGTACTAGCGATAAGGCAGCAAGTCGTTGGAATTAATTTAAGCAGCTGGAGCAGCACCTTCCGCTGCATAAAGTATTGAGAAAGTTAATTTTACTGTCAGATATTCAACAGAGTTGATGCTCCAACCAGTTTTCTAGCAGGTCCTCCTGGGGGTTATTTATGTACTATTCCCAGAAGTTTGGTCACAGCCACCTCCCCAGTGTTCCAGGAACAAGCAGACGTCATTTCTCCTAGTTTAGCAGCTTGACTTGGTTTTCTTCCTTGAACTTTCCTGGCACCAGTTTTCTGTTAATGCACCTGGGTACTTAGAACAGCTGTGGACCGTGAGAGCAAACATGAAATCAGAAGCAAATGGGAAAACCTGGAATAAAGCATGTTCTAGAGGTGACTGGGCCCCAGGATCTGTGAAGTTTAGTGTGAGGTGAAGACACTCCCCTGTAACTCACAGATGATTCCTTTCCTTAAGTGACTGAGATCCTGGCTTTGGGATTCCCTGTGTGATCCCACCTGTCTGTGATGGCAGGATTCACATCCCCACACTGGTAACAGATGATGTCATTACCAGTGTCCTCTAAATCAGTGCCCCTAAGAACCTTAGAGCATCATCCCTTTTGCTACTTTCCCATTTGGGAGACGATAGCTCCCGGGTCCCTTTCCGCCTATTAAAGCCTTTCCTTTCAGAGCGGTCTCTCATGGTGGTTGTGATGGTTAAATTTTGATGTCAACTTGACCTTTCAAGTAATCTTGGTGGGTCTCTCAGGATGTTCACAGGAAGGCAGCCTCTCAGTAGGGGGCAGGATGTAAAGAAGTTCAAAGATGCTAGAACTAAACATCCTTTCCTGTGTGGGCAGTGCAGGAAGGAAATTCCAGAGACTCAGGAAGCCATTATGTCTGGGGAAGGGTTATAAGACCCCACCCTAAGCCTATATAAAGAGGAAATTCTCTCCTTGGCCCTCTTGCCTGCTCTCTGTTCTGTGTGTGTGGTGTAGGTGGTGGGTTTTTCTCTCTGCTCAGACCTGTGAAAGAGGACCAGCCTCCTTCATTTTTATGGGACTTCCCCTGGATCTGTAGCTTGACTAAATCGTTTCCTCCCATAAACTGTGCCTAGTTTGGGGATTCATCCCAGTGGCATTCATCCCAGTGGTGTGTGGCTGACTGCGACAGTGGTCATTTCCATTCTAACAGTTTTCACTTACAGAACGCATGCATTTTGCAGAATATACATAGTTGCTTTAGTTTCAAGTGCACATTGTAGTCCTGCGTGCTGTACACCTTCCCCTTGGAAAACATGTGGGCAAAAAGGAAGTATATGTATACGTGCCAGCCACACTGTAACAGTGTGAAGGCATCATGCTCACGTAAGCACTTTAGTTAATGAGAATTAGCTAATGTTCTTTAAATTATTCAATTATATTATCAGTAAAATAAAAACAAAACTTACCCAGCTTAGAAAAACACTAGTTGCCCAAATTGAAACTCAAGACTTTTCTGTCTTATTTAAGAATGATACATGAGAGATAGTGAACAAATTTCCCTAAAAGTTGGAAATCTTTTATTTTTAATTATATCTTTATTCATAATTAGATACACTGAATAAGCAAATAATGTATTGGTATCCCCAATTCCCTGATTTCCCTCCTCCCTGTCCCTAATTAGCTGGGTATCCTCCTCCATGGGCAGACTGGATCAGTCCATGAGGTAGGGGGTTATGAATAGGCTAGGAGTCAACCTGGTTCCATCCTCCTTTGTATGTTGTTACTGAGGGGAGCCGCATCTCTGTATATTCTCCTCCACCATGGCTCTTGCAATCTACCCGCCCCCTCTTCCGCTCAGTTCCCTGAGTCATGGTGGGTGAGGCTGCTTTATTGTTGCAGTCTTGAGGGGGGTCTCTGTACTTATGCTTTAGGTTGTCTGTCTCGATGGTGGCTTATGGATTGACTGGCTGTGGTGGAAGTCTCTTTTATTTTCAGTGAAATGGGACAGAATACAAAGACAGGAGCATGAATCATCTTAATTCATCTGTGTAGTGAGCAGTGTGGCTTTATATAACCATTTCTTCTCAGGGGCTTAGTTGCCTCATTCAAAAGTAAAGGAAAAACAAAAACTCAAAGTTGAGTGCATCTGACTGCCCAGAAAGGCCCTCCAGAAACAGTACAGGAGTTCAGCAAGAGAAACTAACTTCCAAGGTCATTGTGCTGCTTCCAAGTCCACTTGTTATTCTGCAGAACACTTCACCACTGCTATTTCAATGGGAGATAGATACTGTGTGGTCAGTTCTATAAAATAGAATATGTTTCATTCAGTTGATTGTAAATATGTTTGTTTGTTTTTCTTAAGCATGACTGAAATTGAAAAGTGGATGTCATTAGGAAGATTTCCTGTAACAAGGGACATTTTGCATTTGTAAACAGTCTGTTCTGCCCCAGAACTGTTGGCTCACACTGACAGTCATGGGTGCTGTGTCCCTCAAAGCTCACCAATACTTTGCAGCACCCATTTGGGCAAGCACAACTCTTCTGGCTTAACTAATGCACAAAATTTACCTATAAATGATAGCCAAAAGCACATGGAAATGATTTGATTTGTGACTTACCTTCACAAATCTTGCCTCAAGCCCTTGCCTCCAGTAAAAAGCTAGAGACCTGGAATTCTGGGCATAGTTTTTAGGCAGTGGAGTATTACCAAAGTGTGTGGGATCACATGGCTATTTTGGGCTGTGAGGAAAGTCTGAACTCTTTTTTTATCTTGTGCTTTGGGGATGAGAATGAGGTCTTAGGCATTAACATATAAAGTGCAGTTCAATTGACAAGATCCAGTTTGTACTTATTTTATAGGCATTGTAATGTTGTAATAGGCAAACATGCTTCTGAAGGTAATAGTGTTATAATGGAAATGACCACCATGAGAGACCACTAAAAGGAAAGCTTTTAATAGGAGGAAAACCGAGCTGCCGGGCTATTTTCACCAAAGGTGGTGAAGAGCACATGGCAGGTTCAGATCAGAGCTTTTAAGGGGAAAATGTTCAGGTTGGGGCCCAGGTGGTCACATGAGGTTGGGTGGAGGGCTCAGGTGGTCTCATGCTCTCAGGATCAGGAAGGACAGTCCCTTGGGCCAGACTGAGATACAGCAGGTGGGGCTCTTGTTTAGGAGGGAGTCTTTATCTGTGACTCTTGTTGACACTTCTCTTAAGGCTGGTTGGGGGAGGGGATCAAGGTATTGTCTGAATTCCGACCTAACAATAAGAAAACTTTAGAATTCTGAGAGGAATTCACTGTCCTGTGAATAGGAAAGACATAGCCATACTGTTTCTCTCTGCTTTTGGTGGTAGTGTTTGACACTTGTCAAATAGTGACACAAGGTAATGTGTGATTTTTAGTAGTATGATATTGATGCATGATTTGGGGGCTCAGGAGGGGTCTCCCAGATAAATGAAACCCAAGTTTGGGTTCTGTCCTGCCTGTAATAAAAAAAGACTCAAAAAAGATTAATTATTAATTATTTAGGGAGAAATCACAATGAGTAGGACTTACTTAAGGAGGACTGGTATCTAGAAGGGAATGTGAGAATGGAGTCATAAAGGTGGGGAGTAGGAAACATGCTCTTATGTGGAAAGCACTGCATAGTTTGTTTAAGAAAAAACAAGTAGAGCCACAAGCACATGGAAAGTAGTTCATAAAGCTTATTTAAAAGAAAATGAGGATTTTAAAGAAAAAAGGAAATGAAGATTTTATAGAGAGATTAGGGTAGAGTGATAAGCACATGCAAGATGGAGCTTAGGTGTCTATGTAGGGTTTAGACTTTAGAAGGAGCACACATGGCATCTGTCATGTGCTTCCCCATAGAGGGAAGTTAAGAGGGAAAACACTGAGACTAAAAATGAGAGGGCAAATATCAAAGCAGAGACCATGAAATTCAGAGAAGACATGAGTAATGAAGGGAGCTACACTCATGGTTATCCTGAGTTTAAAGAATTTACATAGGCAGCAGGCCTTGAGTTAGAAAAAGCCCCCATGTGGTAGACCTGGAATACAAAGGAAATACACACGTGGTAGATTCAGAGACCGGGGGAAAATTATACATGTAATTGAAGTGAGAAACTACCTCAAACTATGAAGCAGAAGCCAGCAGAAAAGATTCCCAGACCAAGGAAATGTATTATGTTACTCCCCACCCCTCTACCTCCCCAACCAGGCTTGGTGAGGGCTCAAGGTATCCCTGTGGCCCAGACAAGAAGGAGGCATCAGCCTTTATCAGATTCAGGTATGCAAGGGGAAGACTGGCTGGATTCTGGGCAGCAGGGCACAATGGATTAGGCCCATGTAGACACGAGTTTGAGTCTTGTTCTTGGGCCTGGGCGAGATGGCATGTAGGGTAGCATTTCCTGGTTCTCTCTGGACCTCTCAATCTAACTGAAATTGCCTAAATGAAGCTAGCTTTCTCCTATCCTCCTTCAATACTAACAGACAAGAACTTAAGTTTGCATAGTATATGATGCCTTGATTTCCTCCAAATGCATCATGTTATCATAGCTAAGAAGAATTATGTAATAATCAAGTGATATTCTGAACTTCCCTTTGTCCTGACATAATTATTCCAGTGGTGCAATCTCTAGTATGAATTTATTACACACTTCCCCCCTGCGGATGCATCATAAATCCATTTCCTTCCCTTTTTCCTGAAAACTTTCTGAAACTTTTTTTTCCAGAAGAGTAGAAAAGGTTGTTGAGAATTCATTAGGTGAAAATTATTAGCTAATTATTTCAGGCAGGTAAGTCTTCAGATATTTCTAAAACCAAGTTAATTGTCTTGACAAAAGTCCATCAAGTTTCAGGATGGCAGAGAATTGTACCACCCAAGAAGAGGAGTCAGGGTGGTGGTACGTCTTCATTTATTGGATGCCCAGGGCTCTGTTTTACCCAGCACATGTATAGACACAGAGAACAGCTAACATTTTCCTGCAGAACCTATGTGTACCACTCCATTCCCTGAAATAGTATATTACTGAGGCACTTAAAATTTACAGGAGTATCAGGGCTCAGGTTTTATCTTGACGCACTTGACAATAGGTATTTGGCCTCCTAACATATTTTAAGGCTGAAAAGAATGTGATTAAATAGGAAGAAAAGAGCAGGCTTGTACTAGGGAACGCTGCTGCAGGATTTCTGTCTATGGAGGAAATATCCTTCAGCCCTGTTTATCAGTTGCTGCTCATCAGGGACCTGGAGTCCAACACCACTACATTCTTAAGATAACCTGACAAGGTGCACAGCACTGGCTTATGAAACCTCTCCTTTCTAACACAGCCTTCATTTTTTTTTTCTTTTTCTTTTTTTTTTTTGCTGGCTTTGAAATTTCTATCTAGCCAATATGAGGAAATTTTATAAAGAAATGTTTTTAAACTAACAAAAAATATTTTTTTCCATCTCCTTTGAATCCAGTGACTATATTATTTTTTTCCACTCAGGTTTTTATTTATAAAATACAAGAAATATATAATCACCCAAATACAAGGTGGAAATAACCAAATGTTGTAATTCATTAAAATCGCTATTTAAATTAAAGCCATGGAATGTTTGTAAGCAAAGCATATTTAAAAAATGATACAAGAACTAGAGCAGATTAAAACATTTAAAGGCATGTAGTTCAACATATTAGAGATACAACCTAATTTTACTCTAAGGTTTGTTGCTGTTTTAATTTTATGCATCCGTTAGGTTCTCGTGGCATATTTTATGAGGATCAGTATTTTTTTAATGTATCACGTTTCATAAGGGAAATGTGATGGTGACAAAAATAATTCTGGTCCTCTGTATGCGTGGATTTTATTTTCATAGTTATTTGTGTGATTGAACCTGAAACTAGCATTTTACTCTATTATGGTTACACATGCTGGTTAATATTAAGGCATTTATCCCATAATACTTGATGAGATGCGAAGAGGCGGGCTTCTTCTGGCAGTTGATACAACCTTGTATTTCTGTTTTTCTAAGAAAGTCTAGAAATTTAGATAAGTAAAATAAACACTTTTTTAAAGATTTATTCTAGGGTTAAGTAAAAGTATTTATTGTACATTAGTCAGCCATTGTTGAATATCCGGAGTATGAGTATATATGATTGAGGTGATGATAATTAGAATATTAAGAGTTTTAAAAGATTATGAAATTTTGTTTGAAATTGTCAATGTAACCCTTAATTTTCAGGGGACTAGAGAGATGGCTCATTGGTGAAAGGCATTTGCTTGAAAAGCCTTCCAGCCCAGTTTGATTCACCTTGTGGAGCCAGATACAGAGTGGCACATGTGTCTGAAGTTCCTTTGCAGTGGCAGGTGGCCCTGGCATGCCCACGTTTTCTCTTTCCTCTCTCCTGTGTGTCTCGCAAATAAAT
This sequence comes from Zapus hudsonius, assembly GCA_004024765.1. NCBI lineage: Eukaryota > Metazoa > Chordata > Mammalia > Rodentia > Dipodidae > Zapus > Zapus hudsonius. Next base: position 16,992 of record PVHP010006134.1, read on the forward strand.
ACATCAATAAATACTTTTAAAAAATTACTTTAAAAAATTATTCATTTTCTAGCAGAGAGAGAAAGAGAGAGAGGAAGAGAGAGAGCACCAGGGCCACAACTTGTGGGTCTGGCTTATGTGGGTACTGGGGAATTAAACCCAGGGCCTTAGGCACTGGAGGCAAGTGCCTTAACCGCTGAGCCATCTCTCCAGCCCTAAAAATTACTTTTGAAATGATGTGGAAGACAGTATTAAGTAGGGGCATCAGTTGATGCATTTGCCATTTAGAAATGAACAGTGGGAGGAGTTAGGGAAATGGCAGCCAGCATGGGCCTGCTTGCTGATTTATTTTGTGGGGATCCTAGATAGAAGGATTGGTTAACAGAATTTTGGTGTAATATGTGTCAGTTAAAGTCAGTAGACCAGAGATAGGCTATAGTAGAGAAGGCATTGCCCAACCAGTAGTGGGAAAGACTGGAAGAGGATCGAAGTACTGGAGCTGGAAGTACCAAGTGTAATGTTTGTGTGTTTATTTGTGTTTCTGTGGACCTAATCACAAGCAGTCCTCTTAGATGTCAAGTGGTACCATGAGATCTTTAATTGTGGGTTCTCTAAAACAGTTCTTGATATGCAGACCAGAATGTCAAGCCTTCTCCAACATGTTGCTTAGAATGACAGAACAGTCCATGGGTCCAGGAATTCCAGAGAGAGAATTCACCCTGTGCCTTGGGAATTCACCTCTTCTCTATTGTTAGAGCTGAGCTCAGAGGCTGAGACCTGAACTACTTTTTTCATCCCCAGGGAGTTCTATATAAAGCAAATATTTGTCATGTAAAAAGTGAAGATTTTAGCTTAAAATTTTAGGGTTCTGAATAAAACACTACCTATCATGGGAAATCTCAAAAACCAAGTCATTCTTCCAGAAATTATCTTTCTTCTCTCTCACTTTTTTTTTTGAGATAACCAAAAATATTCCTTTCTCACCATAATGTCTACTTTGATGAGGTTATTAGATGGCTTTCGTGACCAGACAACTCACTTTGCAAACCATATGAAGTTTAGTTTTTTAATAAAACAAAGTTATTAAAATGTAAATTTGTATCGAATTAAGCTATTTTACCTGCCAGAATCTTTAGGATGGTTCATTCACCCACTTTAGAAAGATTCATTTGGCCATGGACACAACCTTTTCACTCTTGACTTTCAAATGTATTATTACCTGTGTGTATGTTTAGAGATAAAGTATGTAAAAAGGTTTTTATAAAAATTTACCCATAGGTATACATAGAAGTTAAATAAAATAACTTCAAGACCATATGATATAAAACCTATAGTTTTTAAAAGCTAATTATGGTCAATTTCAAGGAGAAGGAAACCATATATAATTATTTCAAGTACCCTTATGTATAATTTCACCATATGTTTGAAATAGATTTTTCTTTCATGTTAGCGCTAATGAAAGGTACAACTTCTACTAAGTGGATTAATTTTTTTTCTACTTTAATACCAAATAAAACTGTACAAGTGAAAATTACCTCAGCAGAGTGCATTTTTTTTTCTAATGAACATTCTTTGTAAGCTGACATCATTTTTGTTTTTCTCTTTGAACAGCAAACATGCAGAAAGACATTCCACAGTCAGGAATGGGGTACCCAGCAGGGTTTTCCCCTCAGTATCCACCAGCAGCATTCCAAGGTAAACTATTTAAACTGGCCTGCACTCCCAGCAACATGAGACAAGAGGCTTGCAAGTTCAAGGTTGGGCTCCTGAATGAGTTCTAGTCAAAGAATAACAATTTAGTAAGACCTTGACTCAGACTAAAAAGTGAAGCAGCTGAGGCCATCGCTCAGCTCTGGAGCTGTTGTGAGCATATGCGCGGGAGTCCTTAGGCTTAATCACCAGTATTGGAAAACAAAATCTTGATTTTTATATTCAGGTTGATTCTTTTTTTTCTTTAAATTTTTTTTATTAATTTTTCATTATCCATAATGAGTTACATTATTTGATGGGCAAACAATGAGTTGTTATCCCCAGTTCCCCAATGCCCCTCTTCCCCATCCCCAGCTGGACATTCTCCTCCATGGGCAGTCTGGATCAGTCCTTGGGGCAGGGGAACATGGATAGCCTAGGAGTCAGCCCGGTTCTGCCGGCCTAGTACGTTGTTACTGGGGGGGGGGGCATGTCTCTGGATATTCTTGCCCACCAAGGCTCTCTCAATCTTTCCACGCCCTCTTCTGCTTAGTTCCCTGAGTCATGGTGGGTGAGTATTAAGGCTGCTTTATTGTTGAACTTAGGGGTCTCTGTACTTCTGTTTTAGGTTTGATTCTTGATTTTTCATTTAAACAAATGTAGTTATCAGCATTATTGGACCATTACAAATGGCAGTCATGTTGTGACCAGATTAATGATGTCTACATCCCAAAAGAGTGCCCTGGAAATTAGGACCAAGTGTAGTCAGAAGCATATGCATTTTGTTTTCCTTTCTAAGAAAGCAAATTTAAATGGCCTATGAATTGTCTCAGAAACACCCTATGGCTGCTAGATCTTATTCAGATGTCCCCAGGGTATGGTTGGCTCACACCTAAAATCCCAGCTCTCCAGAGGGCTGAGAAGGAGGATCACTGAGTTCCAGGTCATCCTGGGCTAGAGTGAGATGCTACAGAGAGAGAGAGAGAGAGAGAGAGAGAGAGAGAGAGAATGAATCAGCTCAAAGGCTCTAGGTATTGGTTCTCAAAACAACCCGGACACTAATTTTCTCTCAAAAACACTAATATAGGACACCATCCAGGGAAATTAAATCAGATTTTTAAACACAGGAACTGGTATTTTCCTAACAGGTAGTTGTTTTAACATGAAGCCAGGTGTGGAAACTTCTGTTCTGATTTCTTACAAAACTTGTATTTAGAACATTACTAGGAAGTCTTGACTGTTTATCCATGGTGCCTATTGAATGATATATTTCATACATCAATAATTAAACTGGATACACTTCTTAGTATTATTTTAAATTTGTATTTATTTGTGAGAGAGAGAGAGCCTCTATTAATAATTTCATGGCTAGCCGGGCATGGTGGCACACACCTTTAATCCTCCTAGCCTTGGGGAGGCAGAGGTAAGAGGATTGCTGTGAGTTCAAGGCCACCCTGAGACTGCATGGTGAATTCCAGGTCAGCCTGGGCTAGAGTGAGACCCTACCTCGAAAAACCAAAAAATAAAAAAATCCATGGCTGTGGGCTTTACCCTCAGGCTCTGATGAGTCTGAGACAGAGCTCATTGGTCTGGCCTCAGTGGACTGACTCAGGAAGAAGACAAACACACCAGAGGAGGGGCACTGAATTCCAGCCCTGCTAAAGCAAGCGATGGGTCCTCTCCTAGCTGAGTACCTAAAAATAAAGCTACCTGACTAATTCCTCACTTTGAAAATATATCCCATTTCTATGTAATTACTATAAAAACTACTCAAAGTCTTTTCTTTTGGATACCTCTTCCGTGAAGGCATGCTAGGGTATTTATGTGGTGGCTCCAGGTTACAGCTACTATTCTTTCCCATTCTCGGGTATTGCAAGATATTTTTTCTCATCTGAGTTTTGAAATCAAATGCAGTGTGTTACTCTTTTCATAGGTAATACATAAAGCAAAGACATTGCATTGAAAAATGTCCCTAAAAGATAAAAACAGACCTTAAATGTCACATTGATCCTGTACCGTTGAATTGAAATGGCAGTTTGTAGGTAGTTGGGATGATTGCAAATGAAGAAAATTTTACTTTTTCTGAATAGTTAAATTATTTTACTTGCTCCTATTTCAGGTCCTCCAGGAAATACAGGCTATTCTGGACCCCAGACTGGCTACCCAGGACCCCAAGGTGCCTACCCAGGACCCCAAGGCGCCTATCCAGGACCCCAAGGCGCCTATCCAGGACCCCAAGGCGCCTATCCAGGACCCCAAGGTGCCTATCCAGGACCCCAAGGTGCCTATGCGGGGCCCCAGGCTGGCTACCCAGTTCCACCAGGAGGCTATGCAGGTAATGGCTCAGGTGGCTTTCCTGTCCAAAATCAGCCTGGCGGACCTGCAGGGACCCCATGGATGCCAGCACCACCTCCTCCACTGCACTGCCCGCCCGGTCTGGAGTACTTAACTCAAGTAAGTTCAAATGCATATAAATACTCACTAAAGACAAGAGTGTGCTTCTGGGATTTTAATTGGACTAACATGAAACATTTATCATAGTCTTTAGTAGAAAGGCAACATTTCTGCTAATGGTTATTCATTGTCCTTTAGGTCAGGTGCACTTTTTGAGTAAAACATAAATGTGTGAGGTAATTGTGATTTCTGTGACCTTGAATTCCACCTGCCATGACAGCCAATAACCAATATTTACTAAGTACAATTTTCCAGTCAGTTTCCTTAACTTACCACATACACAATCTCAATCTACATAAAAATGATTTATAAGTGTTTTAATTATCAACACTTTTTAAAAGAGGAAACTGGTACAGAAAAGTTATATATGACATACAGCATAAAATCCTAAGGAAGTGGGATCAGCTTTGGAACTTGGACTTTGGAATTCAACCAATGCTTTGACACATGCACACACACACACACACACATTCTTAGAATATGACGCATTTTTACAACCAATAAAACTGAATATTTATGATGCTGCATTTGTTGTTTAAACAATAAATTTTATAGGTGAACTACAATATAATTACATCAATATAACTTTAAAACTTTGATATGAGAAATTAGATAAAATAGTAACATGAGGTATGTCCAACCCACAAATATATCAACAATCAGCTTTATAACCAATCAGTTCTCAGTAAATCAGGTAACTCCGGAACACACTGTATTAATATTCTACAGTTCATAAAACAGCACATATTGTGAAGATATGCTTCATAAATCACAAGCTAATAAATACCTGGGGAAATTAACAGCTATGACAAATGTCACATACAAATGAAAATTTTGGTACTTTTAGGGAAAATGTTTTATAAATAGACTGAAAATGTATCCATATTTTATAAGCCTATACTAGAAAAAAATGACACACAAGAAACCAGTATAAATATTTGCTTATAACTTTCCCTTTTATAGTAAATAACAAATAGATCACCAAGTAAAATTGCAAAATAGTATTGTATTGAAAAGTAATATAACTAAACAATGAACTCTTCTTCAGGGGGCAGTTGTATGATTGCTTGCTTCTTTGTTGAGGAGGGAAGGTGGGGAGGGGAGGGGAATAGACACTCTCATGCCCCTGTGAGTAACCAACTCCTACCTCGTAAGTCATATAAACCAGGAACTATTGACACTAGCAAGTACTGAACAAGGACGACGTACAGTGATGACATAATTCTCTTTTACAGATAGATCAGATTCTGGTTCATCAGCAGATTGAACTTCTTGAAGGTATGTTCTCCTTGCACTGATCTATTTCTAGAAAGGCACTCTAATGGGAGGTTCAGTGAGGTTGTTTACAAATCTCCCTTCCTGCAAATGAAATTATGAACATTTTCTCATCCATTTCTGGAAATGAATAGTTGATTGTCAAACTTACTATGCTGGGCAATTGTTCTCATGATGTCCTCTCTAAGTTAAGGGGAAAAAAAATCTAAACTTGTTTTGCTATTCTCTCTGCCTATCACTAAGCTCTTGTGTCACCCTGACTTCCTCCCTCCTTCCTCCCCCCATGGCAGTTTGTCATTAGCTTGACACTTACAGACAATCTCCATCTCCCTCAGTACATTTCCATTTGAGTATGGATGAGAATCTTCTGAAAGATCTGGTCAGTGCCCACAGTTTCTCCTGAGAGTTCAGAGGAGCCCTACAGAGTGTGTGTTCCATCAGAGGCAGCACCCTGCAGGGTTGGAGTGCCAGGTGCCTCTGGATGTGTCCTTGGTCCACTGTTCCCCAGGTGCAAGAGGAAACCATTAAATGCTCTGAAAGGTTTGAGGGGAAGAAAATGGAGGTAGATGTATGAGCCACAGGGTCTTCCTTCTAGATGTGAGCACATGAGGTTGTATTTGGAATGTATTTTTAAAGCTAATGTTTTACTGTTTGAAAAGATAAATGTTGGCTGCCTGGTAAATTGGAATATGAATTCTTCAGTACTCTCTTGGGATTTTAAATTCTATCAACTAGTATTTATTAGAAATAGAGTTCTTTTTGTTAAATTATTTTATGAATTTTTGGAAATAATGACATGCTACATGTTATTTTAGAAAATTGCAGTGATCACATACTATGTATCATCTCTTTAGACTTTAAAATATGTGTGAGATGGATATTTATATCTTTATCATGAAATATGAAGTAACTAAAACGTATTCATGTTTAACATTCTAATTTTTATTAAAAAATTAAATGTTCAATATTTTTGTATATTTTTTAATAAGATGAACATCTGTCTGGTCCATGGTAAGAAGCCTCATGTCTGCCTACACTAGCCTCCTGCTGTTTCCCCATGAGAACAGCAGCCTCTACGAGGAGCAAAGTTTGCTTAGGATGTCAAAGTCCTACACAGTCTGCAAACTAAAGCCCTACTTACCAAACACTTCCCCTGATCTAAAACCACTTCCCACTTCTGAATAACTGCTGAGCTGAACAAGGTTGCCTCTGGCCCAGTTCCTTTGACACACTGGTGAATTCAGAGTTATCCCCCCAATCCTAATTGCCTCAGTTCAAACAGTGCAAAGGAAACAAAAAGGTCATTCATATGGATTATAAAACAGATTCAAACCAATCACTTGATGTAATTCATCGAAAAGAAACATAGTGAAAATTCTGTAAAACCTCCCTAAACACAAGGCTTTCCAGTTGAGTTGGCATTCACTTACAGGTGTTGCACCTTTGTGCCCACCTAGAGTATTCATCACAACCTCCCCCCTTCCCCAAAGTGACAAGGCCTCCTTTATATCAGAGGCCATGGAAGGTGCAACTTCTTTTCTTTAACATGAAGGCTCAGTTTCTTCTGCCTTAAGAGATGATCTTCCTCCTTTCCTACTCCTTCCTACCAACTCCTGAACTGAACACCTTTCTTGTCTGCATTGCCTTTTGCTACATGGAAGTAACAAGTAGCAAAAGTTAACACAGGCACACTAGATATTGTGCTACCTTAAGAGTTAATGCTGATGACAAAACGGTGAATGTGATTTCCCCTTAATGTTTTCAGTCTTAACAGGCTTTGAAACAAATAACAAATATGAAATTAAGAACAGCCTGGGTCAGCGGGTTTACTTTGCTGTGGAAGATACAGATTGTTGTACCCGCAACTGCTGTGGACCATCCAGACCCTTCACCTTGAAGATTCTTGATAATCTGGGCCGAGAAGTCATGATCCTTGAGAGACCACTGAGATGTAGCAGCTGCTGCTTCCCCTGCTGCCTTCAGGAGGTAGGTGGCAGGTTCCCCCAGCAGCTGGAAAAGAGCTTAAGCAGCAGCCCAATGCCTACCTGGAACCCAGACATGATCAGTATGTTCACGTTTAATATGCACTGCTTCCCCTGCAGATAGAAATCCAAGCTCCTCCTGGTGTGCCAGTGGGATACGTGACTCAGACCTGGCATCCCTGCCTTCCCAAGTTCACACTTCAAAATGAGAGGAGGGAAGATGTTCTGAAGGTTGGCGGTCCATGCGTTGTGTGCAGCTGCTGTTCTGATGTGGATTTTGAGGTAAGACATCACAATGTCCTTGAGATTTGCTTTCCTCAAATAAGATACTTGCATGGGATGATTCCAACCCGTAAGTAATGAGTACACACTTAGCTGCTCTACAGTGCTTACTTGAGTTTGGCCATTTTCACTTCCTACCAAAGACCCAATTACACAATAACAATTTTAACATGGTTAGTTTAGAAGTCCCTTCTCCATAGCTTCACTTTCTAGAGTAACAGCTACTCAGAGATAAATGTGATCCAAAAACATCAAATGGAAGACTCTATAAACCTTTCATCAGTTTTAAATTGTATGCCTTTGTGAGTTTTTGAAGCCATCTCGAGCCCATCCAGCCTGAATGGGAGTCATCCATTTTCCAGATTATCCTCCCAGGTACCGAGCCTGCCTGGGAGATCTGCCACAGTGTGTCATTCTCAGCAGGCAGTTGTGAGCTCTCCCTCTGCAGAGTGTCAGGGCTCCTGATGAAGCGAGCCTTACACAGGAGCCTACAGCTACAGCATCCTTTATCTCAGGGTATCTCACCTCCTCACCAGACTGTGGCAGAATAGAGTACATAAAAAAAAAGGGAGAAAAATCATACCTATTTATGTAGCATTTATTACAGTATACTGATATTTTTCAATTTTATTACTCATAATCTTTGCTTAATACGTTCATGTACTTTAAAATAACTGCTAGCCGGGCGTGGTGGCGCACGCCTTTAATCCCAGCACTCGGGAGGCAGAGGTAGGAGGATCGCCGTGAGTTCGAGTCTACCCTGAGACTACAGAGTGAATTCCAGGTCAGCCTGGACTAGAGCGAGACCCTACCTCGAAAAACCAAAAAAAAAAAATAACTGCTATAATAGGAATGCATGTAGAGGATATATAAAGTTTTATACGTACAGTTTTACCTGCATCTTTAGGTCTCTGTTAATGTCTTGGGACATGTGTCCTTCCCATAAGATACACCTCTGTGTAATATATATTGCTCAATTCTGCTTCCAAGCTGTTTCACCCTTGAATTGTATTAGCTCATTGCAAAATTCAGTACAGCTCAGTGCTTTACAAAAACCTTTTCTCTCATTGTACTTACAAATATTATGAAGAATCTTTTGTTTTCCAAACTTAAACTTCACTTTTCATTTCTCCTGCAAAATCAAAACAAGTGTGACAAAGTACACTCACTGGGGAAACATCTGCCTGAGGCTGAGGGCTACCCATGTGGATAACATACAGGACTCCTAGTAATTCCCACCTCCAAATCTTTCCAAAGTTTCCAGTTATCACTATCCAGCTTTATTAACTAACGTCCTTCTCCAATCACAGGGAACACGACTCCTTTGAAAAACTGTTATGTGAATTATCATATTTTAATGGCACAGATGGAGGTTGCAGAGATATGCATGTGATGGAGAATTGTATGTGTGACATGTATGTGTAGACTTTTTAATTAAAGTTTTTTATTTGAGTGTGCATGCGTGCGTGTGTCTGTATGTCTGTATGGGTACACTGGGGTCTCTTGTAAAAGGAATATCCATCTGGCTTTACATGGATGTATGGGGAATTTAACCCTGACTGGCAGGCTTTCCAAGCAAACGCCTTTAATTTCCACAGCTCCTGGAAAGACTTGTGATAATCTTGTATAATAACATTTTTGCATACACAGAATAATAACTGTCTTAGATCCAGATAAGATAGAAAGTAAATACTTTCAACATATGAAGGAAGTTTTTTTTTTTTCTTTAAGGATCACTATTAACAGAAATTTGGCTCATATATGATTCATTTTAGGGCAAAACCAGAGTTTTGTGAAATTACTTTGTCTAATGGTAAGCAATTTAGGTTTTATCTGCCAATATTTCTGTATCGGAATTTAATTAGCTTCTCTCCCATGCACCTAGGATTAGAATATTTCAAACTCTCTGAAAGCTAAATACCAGCTTTGAGTTAGAAATACTCATTGGTTCACCTTCGGTGTACTTTATGATAGAAATGTTGATCTGATAAAAGCAGTTATTATTGTGAGGTTCTACCAATAAGAGAATATAGTATAAATTTCATACGGTTTGTTAACTTCCAGAGCTGAAGTTGCATTGGATAGATATGCTGACTTAAAATGTTACTGTCAGTCAACTGTAATTCTCTCATCCAGTGACTTTATCACTCCCATTTCTGACCCTTGCTGCACTAAAATTACATTTTCTGCTTCTGGAATAAATTTTGGTTAATTTTAAGCAGTTGCTTAGTAACAAAAATAGAAAATGTTCCTGTGTTTATCTGCAGTGCTGAGCTCATGATGGCTATCAAGTTGACATTTCCTTTTTCCATCTTAAATCATTTCTTTTTTTTTTAATGTGAAGTTTTCATATATAGCTTTAAATGTTAAATGACAGATAGGATTTGTGTTAACCCAGCTTACCATGTCTGTATCATAGCACTTCACACAGTCACCAGCATGGCTTAAAACAAATTGTCTTTATGTTCCTGCAGTGAGTCTGTCTGTCAGCTGGATTTTTTCCCCCGTGCATAGAAGGCTCATGGAGATGGCTCTTGAGCTGGGATGCAAATTGGCCTTTGGTTTGCTCCAATAAGTGTGTTCTATGCCTGTCTCCATAGCAGCTCACTGGATGATACCTTTCACTGGAGAGCAAAAGCCAAGCCATCGTCTGGAACACTCTTTAGATTAGCCCCATGGTGAAACCTAATTATCCATGAACAGGAAATGTACTTTGCCAACTGTAGGAAGAGAGTGAAATGACTGTATTGTGAACAATAGAAGATGGTATCATAGTTTCTTATTAGAAATGTACTTAAAAAGTCCCTTCTCCACCCACATCAAGGATGTGAACACTCTAGTTTCTCCATGTTGATTTGTATATCCACCTGAGGCAAGGGCTTTAACAGGGGTTTGCTAGCACATGTAGTATCTCATGTATATTTGGAAGAGGCAGGTTTTCCCTTCATACAACACAATTTTCTGTGGTAAAATTTAAAAAAATGGCTTTACTCTGGGCCCAGTGTGGTCAGTTTTCTAGGGACCCTGGGCTTTCCTTGGGCAGAACCCTAAAATCTGTACGTTTTACACTGAAACCCAGATTTCCTACACCTTTCCTCTCGTATGACACTCACTACCCCTTCCTTGCCCTGGGAGCCTCCCATGAGCTGTTTGTTGGTGTGCTTCTTACTCAGCAGCTGGTCTTCTGTCTTTCTGGGACCTTTTATTTCCTGTTGCCCTCCTGCCATTGATTGTGGAGCTCCCGCCTTATCTACTGCCTGCCCACGTGAGCCCTGTGCTTCTCTTTCATTATCTTCCCAATGGCTTGAAATTACATCTGAGAAATATGCTTTGGTATATTTTCTGCTTTAGTTTTGTTTGTAGTCAATTAAAAATATGCTTCTTTAAATATATCTATAAATAGGGGCTTTGTGAATCTATTGATGCTTTTCTGTTCATATAACTTTAACACAGTATTTGTTTTATTGAACTGTAAAGTAAGTTTTCAATATATTTTCTAGAAATCCTTATGATTTATTTTTTGCAATGTAGATCAAGTCTCTTGATGAAGGATCTGTAGTTGGCAAGATTTCCAAGCACTGGTCTGGGTTTGTGAGAGAGGCTTTCACAGATGCCGATAACTTTGGGATCCAGTTTCCACTCGACCTTGATGTGAAAATGAAAGCGGTCATGCTTGGTGCCTGTTTCCTCATTGTGAGTCTGTTCTTCCTTATCCTCCTTATGCAGGGTTTTCCTGCTATAATTCTGAGATTCTTCACTAAACTATTTCAAAATGGCCTTGTAAAATAAATGGGCTTTATACCAAGACTTCCAAGTAAGCCTAGCTCTAAAATGATCTTCATGAATTCAACGCCACCCTGAGACTACATAGTGAATGTATCAGGTCAGCATGGGTTAGAGTGAGACCCTACCTCAAAACAAACAAACAAAAACCCATTTAATTCTTGCACACTAGATAAAAGTGACCACTATAGATAACTCTCAGGAGTCCATGCACTTTCATAAGGTGAGAGAATGACTTTATGTTGTGCACACATCCTTGTCTTGGAGGTTGTATTTATAACATAAAAGTGGTGCTTTGCAGAAGATTTGATGTCTCTTTAGACACAGATTAAGCATTTAAAAGTATTCACTTTGTGTAAGTCACTGAGATTTTGTATAGTTAATTGGCTGGGTTAAAACTAGGTGTAGTGTTTGGAAATCCATTTGCAAAGATAAATATGAGAATGGAAGGGAAGTATTAATGAGGTGGAGGAATGTGATTCAAAAATGAAAAACAGAGATGAACAAAGTAAAACCCATAGGATTTGATGTAAGTCATAGAAGGAATTTTCTAGTTAAATATTAATCGGGCAAAACAAGCTCAGAAGAGAACGGATGGACCTGTGCCACAGTTCCATCTGTATGAACTCTGACTCTAATAAGGCTGTCATTGTACTGCCCCAACCCAAGTTGTACATGGATCTCACTGGACATATGCTCCAAGAAAGGTATTACTACGAGTTATGAAGAATGATAAAAGAGAAAGATTGAAAAGAGAACATGAAAAATTAATAGTGACAATTAAAAAGTGCATAGCTTGATTGACACATAGAAAAATAAATTGTGTAATTTAATCACTATTCAAATGGAAAGATGACAGTAAAACATATATAGCTATTGACTTTCTCCCATATACTTTAATTTTTCTGAAAGAACATGTGTTATTGTTTATGGTAAGTCCCTGAGCTTACTGTTGCTGAAACTGTATGTGTATGCATATACATACATACCTACATGTATATTTTTTCCCTTATCCAGGATTTCATGTTTTTTGAAGCCACTGGAAACCAGGAACAAAAAGCAGGAGTGTGGTAGTGGCGTCATGAAGTTTTGTCAGAAAACTTAAGGAATGTGCATTGACTGAGATTACATCAGTGGAACTGTCCAATGGCTTGTCTTCATTGAAATGACTGGACCTGTGTCAATTAGCCTGTGATGTTTATATCAGATGATTTTGCTTTCAGTTTATACAGATGGTTTTCTGTATCACAGGCATCATGTATTTTTATACATTGTTAAATGTATTCACTGTGAATTTGGGGAAAAGGACCTAAGAATTTTTGCATTTAGAAGTGAAACTTTGTATGAAAAATGTCTTTGTTATAATCTATTTTTTTCTATTTTATAATTGCTTATTAATATACAATTATATATTCTATTACATATAGTTATATAATGTTATGTTACAAGCACTACCTATTTAAAAAACTTGAGCAAATGTTCCAGTTTCTTTGACCTTAGGGTTAAACATTACTTAATATGCTCATCAATAAAGAAAAGTTAAATGTGTTTTCTGTCTTGAGAAAAATCACACTCAATATTACTGTTAAATAATGTCATGATTTTCACGCTGATAAGATCATGAATTACCAACTTTAAGCCGGTGTTGCAGTCTCTTTGCTCATGAAGTGTTTAACATCCTAGAACATGCTGATTAGATTACTTGGTGTTAACCAAATGGAACAAATATAATCTTCAACAGATTTTAACAATCACACACCCAAGGTAAAAAAAAAAATTACAGAATTTTTTTTTTCATTTTTCTTCTTGTGTGCTAAGGATGGAAACAGAGACCACGTGGGTGCCAAGACAGTCACTCCACACTGGGCAACACCCTTTTCCCCTGGCTTTAGTTTTTAATGAAATGTGGGCAGTCTTATTAAAAGAGAGCACATTCTCTCCTCACAATTTCGCTTATCAAGGGAAAAGACAGGCCTCTGAAGCTTGGGAGTTGATTCTACACCCGTGCTTGCTCTGGACTAGGATTTCTACCTGGGGAAATTCCAGGAATTCTGTAACCAGTGATGAAAGAAACAGCAGCACACCATCTACCTCTTGGGAAGAAAAGTGTGCTTAGGAAATGAAGTGGGAAATGAAGTGGAAAGACAGCCGTCTTCCCAGGAATGCACCTAGGAGTGTTGTAGAAATACCCTGTGACAGACAAGGCCTTTCTAGCAAGAGGAGAGGGGAGTTTATTTACTCCAGGCCCGGGGTTCTAAGCTAAAAAAGTCTTAGCCCAGTTACAAGGAGATTTTATAGTAGGGCACAGAGATGTGTATGTGACATTAGACATGTAAATTACAAACATCTAGCAACTCACACATTTACAATGGGTTCCAGAAAGTTCAGATAATCCTCCCCAGCTATCCTCCTGCCTCATCTTTTCCTAACTTCCTTATCACAGTTAGAGCAAATCCTTCTTTTGGCTCACAGGGCTTCAAAGCTCTGGTATTTTTCACATTATGCGGTACTGGCCATCTGATGCCAACAAATGTCTGCAGAATATAACAATGAATGGGGGGGGGGACAGTGAACTCCCGCTCATTTTGCCATCAAAAGAGGGCCACCATGAAAGACCGGACCTAGCTGGGCCTGGAGGCCTGAGCTCTGGAGGTGAGGCAGCTGGACAGTCAAGCAAACCTAAGTGAACTAAGCATTAAGAAAGCCAAAGAATCCTCAGTCCTCATTTGGGCTCCACCAGCCAACAGAAAGGCTGCAGTGGAGGTCAGGCCAGAGTAAAGGAAGCTTTCCCAGTGGGTCACCTCAGGTCCCAGGGGGGCGTGGAAACCCCTATCACCTGTCTCCCTCCCCACCGGCCAGAGCCCCGCCCCTGCTTGGCAGCATGGGCTCTGGAGAAGGGACATCCCCTTGGCCCTCCCCGCACCCAGAAGGCGGGAAAGGAAGTCTTTTGTGCTCTTAAGATCCTGGAAAAGAAGCAGTCACACAGGGTCCCTGCGCTGAAATCTCTTCCTAGGAGCTTTCCCTCCTGACTTTAAGGGACAGTGCAATACCTGTGTCCGAGGCCAAGAGTTCCACCGAAGAGAGAGAGCCACCCGGCCAGCGGAGCCTGCATCCCCAGGACCTGGGCTCAAGGGTATGCACTGAAAGTCAGCTGCCTTCTCGGTCCCCAAGGGCGGGATGCGGGTCCCCCGGGCCCTGGGTGGATGGACTGTGGTCTGCAGATGGAGGATGGGGCGGTGGAGAGGGCTGGGGGCTGCAGATGGAGCCCTGTACTCAGTGCCAGAGGCTTACCTGTAGCCGGAGAGGGAGTTGGGGTTAAACAAACACATTTCATCAAGGAGACAGTCTTTCTTCCTGTTCTGGAATCTGGTGCTCAGAAGCGTCCTTTTACCTCTGCCTGTCTGTTTTAGGACTGTCTTTAGGTAAAACAGAATTTCCTCTTTAATGCAGTGTCTTATGTTAGCCTTGGCCAGCCTTGGAAGGCTGCTGTATACAATTTAAAGAGCGTTATCTCTAGCTATCTCTAGGAGGAGAGGCCAAAAGCTAAAAGCAAACAACCTGCCCCCCCAACACACACCCCTTGACACTCAGACCCTGACCAGAGCCATCAGTGTTTGGGAGGTCTCAAACCGTCCATGGCCCCTTGCCCTAAATGGCTGTTGTCAGTACAATTGGTGCTGTAGAATCTCATGCTTGACAATACTGTGAGACACTCACTTATCTATCCAGATAGGGACCCAACACAAGTGACTTCCTTTAACTGCTCTACAAGAACCTATAATTTCTCTCAGCCAGGTGATTCACTGTGAGAATTTGCCTACTTCTGTGTAAACTGCAGCATATTTTTAAAATTAAATCATTTAATATTTAAATTTAAATATCTAGTCTGTCAAATACTTTTACCTGCATTCCTTGCATTTGTCATTTGTCATTCCCCTAACTAGGAGTCATGCCATTGTCCAGGGACCAATTTCTTATTTTTTTAAATATTTTATTTATTCATTTTCTAGCAGAGAGATGAGAGAGAGAGAGAGAGAGAGAGAGAGAGAGAGAGAGAGAGAGAGAGAGAGAGAGAGAGAGAGAGAGAGAGCACCAGGGCCACACCTTGTGGGCCCGGCACATGTGGGGAATTGAACCTGGGGCCTTAGGCACTGGAGGCAAGTGCCTTAACCGCTGAGCCATCTCTCCAGCCCAGAAGGCCCAATTTCTAAAGGCTGCCAAGCTGTCATTGGCCAGTCAGGATAAATTGGAATTATGGCTTAAGGCTCAAGTTATGCTGGGCATTCTAGAATACCTAATGGGGAGGCAAGGCAGATCAGGTAGAAGGCAGAGAGGGTAAGGCCATCTGCTGCAAGCCCAGGCTGTCAAGTGTGGCCCAGCCTCTGCTACTCACATTGTGGAATCTGAGCCAGTTTCTTGATGGATGTTCCTTCAGGTCTCTGAAGCAGGTAACTATCACAAGAGTTATAAGAGACAAGGCAGCAAGCTGTAAGAACTAAGGGAAGGGCCCAAGGGGTGCCTGCCAGTGCATGAAGTACTGAGAGAAAGTTCGATTTATTCTTTCTGTTAAATATTTGACAAAGTCACTGTTGCTCCTAATGCCCTACCTGGCCCACTGCACACACCACTCACCCTCATAACCTTGGGGGTTTTTATTTATGTGCTTTCCTGTGCATCTCTGAGGACCTCTCCTTCCTCTGCTCTAGCTCACAGATGGTTCTTTTCTTGGAATGAGGTTTCAGGATTCTCCCTGTGTGATCCCACCCCTCTGTGATGTCCCACTGTGCAACCACCCCCCCACACACACACACTGTGGGCTGGAGAATCTATATGTTTTCATTTCTCCCTGGATCATTCAGTTTCTCTCTTGGCATCACCACCGCCATCACCATCTGACCAGTGCCCCTGAATACCTTTCTTAAAGTGCCATCATTTCTTTTCTTTTCTTTTCTTTTTTTTGCTTTTTTTTTTTTTTTTTTTTTTTTTTTTTTTTTTTTTTTTTTTTTTTTTTTTTTTTTTTTTTTTTTTTTTTTTTTCGAGGTAGGGTCTCACTCTAGCCCAGGCTGACCTGGAATTTATTATGTAGTCTCAGGGTGGCCTTGAACTCACAACAATCGTCCTACCTCTGCCTCCCGAGTGCTGGGATTAAAGGTGTGCTCCACCATGCCAAGTGCCATCATTTCTAATCATAGAACTGAGTCAAATGCCTAATGTATAGCCTTGTGTGCACCATACCATGAAACCACACAACTTTCATGCCAACTGAACACTTAAGTAGGAAAGATTCATATAACCACACATGCTTGTGAATAGTTGCGCTCACCATGTTGGACACCGGTCAAGCCTGGACTTTATAAACTAATGATACAATTTTCCTTTTTGTTTTCTGAATTTGTGTTGCTAACTACTATAACAATAATTCCCTAGGCCTGGGGATGGGGGGACCTATGTGGCAACAGGTACTGATTGATATTAAAGACTCGCCTGCCTTTAGTAAAAAGACACCATCAGTAAGAAATTTCACTGAAAATTGGCAGGTCATTTTTCCTGCTGTGAAAGGGGCATGAATACAAAGGAGATGAACCATCAAGTATCTCAGCTCTGTGATTAGCAAGCTGTACAGCCTTAAAAATGATTTCTTTTTTCCTGTGTGGTCTTAGTTGCTCCTTTATATGGAGGGGAAAAAAATCTGTGAGGAAGCCTGGAAAGGCTTTTCAGGAATAATACAGTAATCAACTGGAAGTAACTAAGGTTGATCCCCATCTCTTTGGTCTACGTGGGCTTTCGTTGTTTTGTAGAGCACTTGATATCAACATTCAAAGATAAAATTCTTGAAAACACTATCTCTAGGGCTAGAGAGATGGCTCAGCGGTTAAGGCACTTGCTTCCAGTGCCTAAGGCCCCCAGTTCAATTCCCCAGTACCCACGTAAGCCAGACCCACAAGGTGGTGGCCCTGGTGTGCTCTCTCTCTCTCTCTCTGCTTGAAAAATGAATAAATAAAATATATTTTTAAAAAATAAAACATCTCTAGGTGGTTCTAAGCAAGTTTGCTTTGACTTTTGAGCTTGAAATGCAGAAATGGATTTACAAGAAACACATTTCACTTAATTGACCTTCCTTCTCGGCCCAGCACTTGTGGCTTGATTTTGCCAGTGGGAGTTCTCTGTCCCCAGAAGCTCGTCAGCATTTGGACAAATGCACCCCTTTCACATGCACAAAAGTTACCTACCAACATAATCAGATGTGCCTACAAAGTATGTGATTTCCAAGATCTCCTCACTAATTTTGCTTTATCCCCTGGCATGTCTCAGTGAAGGAGGGCCTAGAAGGTGAGATTATAAATTGGAAGAAGGCTTGGGCAGCAGCAGTAAGAGTGGCCATGCTTTTAATCCAGACTCTGCCATTACATGCTATGTGAGATGTCCTCCACACACATCCTAACAAAGGTGGCCAGTGGCCAGCTCAGAGTTACATAAAAGGATCATACTCTTGTCACCAGAAATATAGAGCCGGAAGGTCACTGGGCAGTCATCTGGCCAGCCTGCTTACATACTTTTGTATCCCTTCTTACACCCCCTGGCATACAGAGACAGCATTTCCTCTTCCCCCAATGTTCTGGTTCATCCTTGCTGTTTGCTTAAGGAAGTTGGAGACAGAATTCCACTGACTGTTAAGAGCCATTGAGCCTATCGTGGGAAATTCTAGAAATCAGATAGCAATTGCCTTTTGTTGACCATAGAATGTGAACTGGTTATCTTGTGGTTTTGGTGATATGAAGAGGGGAATTTTGTTCTTAGGCCTTTAAATAAATTTTGATTAGATAACCCAAATCTCTTCTCTATTTGTTTTAGATGCAGAATAGTTTTGTGATATTCCAAATATACTTACTTACTCAAAGAAATAAGAGAAAGTTCTAAATTCCAAGCCATGGGATCAAAAGGTTTGACTTTACCATGAATTATGAAGACAGCCCACAGATCCCACCTTGCCCTCCTTCTCTATGGTAGGAGTGTCTTATTATTATCAAATAGCTCAGAGCAGCAATGGTGATGATTTTCTTAGCCTTGTAGGAGTACTTGTATAATCCATGATGCCTCAGCTTTCCTCAAAGCTCTCGTGTAACATGGTGAGGAATATGTATGTAATAATCAGATGAGGTTTTGAACTTTGTACTTGATCCGCTTCCTATGGGGTTCCTCTGTTAGAATTTCTGTGGGTATGCCCCAAACATGATTTCGTCTTTTCCTAAACATTCCTAGAATGTTTTCTTTTCAAAGAGAAACACAAATCATTATTTTTGTTATTATATTAAACTATTAACTGATTAATTCAACCAAAGATATTGCCAGTTATTTCCAAATCTGAGTGTCATGCTTTAGGATAGATCCCTTAAGATTAAGAAATCCAAAGGCTCATTAACATAGCAAACCAGGGAGTGTACAAAAAAAGATATCCACTGAGTATTCATGGGGCACATGGTTACTTATTTTAATTGGCACTCATACAGGTACAGTTACAAGGAGCACTTAAAATTTGGAGCCATAGCTCCAAGTAGCTCATGACATACCATTTTTAATGCTTGAGAATTTGTTATTACAACACTTAAAATCAGCAGAACAGTATTATTTTGCTAAATGGATATGTTGTGTCCATCAAACTGCCTTCTAAATATTACGTTTTGGCACATAGGCTCATGCTGCTCTCAACTTGGGTCAGAGAAGCTTCTGTTTGCAATGTGTGACCATTGCTGGCAGAGAGTCATAACTGCTCAAAGTGCAGAGAAGAAATGAGTGCTCAGCCTCCCCCCCCCCCAGGCTCATGTAACATTGCAGAAGAGGAGACAGAACAAATATAAGAGCTGGAGGAAGAGGAGATGTACTCTGGGAGACTCCAGACATGAATGACATGGGTATCGTAACTCATAACCTCACAGAAACTGTAGTTGTCTGTACAAGATTGGGATCATCAGTGTTTCATTATATATGAACCCTCACCCATCTCTCAGGATCTATAGGCCATTAAAGGTTGCTAGAGGGAAAGGCTGAGGAGGCCTCACCTCTCCCTGAGCAGTTATTGGAAATTAGTGGTGTACTCACTGGTAAATTGACAGTACTCCAGTAAATAACTCCTCACCGATGTGCATACAAGCAACCCTAATTAAACTTACTGGGTCACCAAATTGCTTTTAAACATAAGAAAAGGGAAATAAAGACTACTTAGGACGAGGATTGGCAGGAGTGGAAGAGGGATGGACAGGAGAGGGTAAGAGGGTGAATGTCATCAAAATACATCATAGGTCTGGAGAGATGGCTCAGTGGTTAAGGTGCTTGTCTGCAAAGCCTAACAACTCCTGGCCACAGTACGTCACCTCACTACCTTCTTGAAAATATAAAATTTTGCTTTTGATGAAAAATTTTATATCCTATTTAGAAAACTTTCTTTTTAAGTTGATGCTTAAAAGAATTTTCACTTTTAATCATTTTCCACAACTATCTAAAATCTTAAGCTTAATTACAGAATGCTTTATTTAAAATAAGGTTATCAGGGCTGGAGAGATTGCTCAGTGGTTAAGGCACTTGCCTCCAGTGCCTAAGGCCCCGGGTTCAATTCCCCAGTACCCACATAAGCCAGAACCACAAGGTGGTGGCCCTGGTGTTCTCTCTCTCTCTCTCTCTCTCTCTCTCTCTCTCTCTCTCTCTCTCTCTCTCTCTTTCTCTCTCTGCTTGAAAATGAATAAATAAAATATTAAAATAAGGTAATCTTTTCCAAGGAAAAAATGTTTCATTTGTATTCTAAAAAATCTGAAAAAAATCTGCTTTTGAGAAAGAGGGGCATTGGGGAACTGGGGATAACAACTCATTGTTTGCCCATTAAATAATGTAACTCATTATGGACAATTAAAAAAATCTGCTTTACATAAAAAGTGTATAAATGTCATTCTGCCAAATATAGTTCAGATCCACTCACATCAGTCGCATTAAGCTGCAAATATTAAATATACTTCTTGGGTAGAAATGTTTACTTTACAGGAAGGTATTCTGTTGGATAGCTTTATAAGTTCAAAACAGTTGCTGGAAGTCTTACTATTTTATTCCATTTCTTGCTGTGTAAGATTATTGCAATGTTAAAGAGAAGGCTATCTACCCAATCATCACTTTCATACCTCAATCCTGAGAATTATCAGCTGCATTCACCAGGCAGCACAGTGGAAAGTGCAGGGATAAGGAATCCAGTTTTAGATCATCCATTTAGGTCTTTGTTTATATCACATTATCGTAAACTTATGTAAGCAATTTGCAGCTTTAAAATGGAACTATGCAGTACACTGTTAAGCTATAACAAAATATCCTTTTCTATAAATGTTTTGAAAATCTTATTGGGTAATTAATAGGCCTGTTTTTAGCATCATCCCAAATGCTAAGAAGCCTATATTTCAAAACTCCAAATATAAAGTCATTTTCTTAATATTCTGAAATTAGTTGAGCTAAAAGGTATTGTGTAGGAACACCGGCCCTTTCAAAATAGCTAAAAAGAAAAGCTGCTAACTGTAACAAGAATCTTTCAAATCCAAAACCAATGAAAGACGAATGAGTCAGCTATCAATGAAGTTATACAAGATGAAGCTGAAAAGGCCATGCTTGGTTTTACACAATTAAATTTTCTTTTACCCCAGGGTTACATGAATGTGGGAAATCTTGTCTTTATATCGTGCAGAGATCTAAATCAACATTTTTTCTATGTTCTCTAAGAAACTAAGAAGTTTCTTATACTACAATCATAAATATTCACTACACTCAGACTATTTGGAGACATTTGCTTATGCTTTTGAGATTAGACTTACTGGCTTTAACACTAAATCATACATACAATATTATTTCTGGTATTTGTCCATCTTCCATTGAAGTGCTATTATTATTGCCAGGTGAACTGAAAAACAAGAAAACGCTTGGAGAAGCAGGTGTCTTGTGCCCTATTTTCTTCAAGCCATTTGGGCCATAGTGAGAAGCTGGACCCTTGAGTGTTGCGCGTGCTGTGTGGCTCACGTTGGGTAGGATTTCCATATGTATTTCGAGCATGGTCCTGAACGTGTTAGCAGTACCATCACAACTAAATCCAGCATCATTTCGTCCCAGGGTTTGTTTCTTTTCATACTTAATGATCTACATAATCACTTGATAATCCATGGACCATGAGTAGATCCATATAAACCAAATCTAACTCCAGAGATTCTTCAAACTGTGAACCTTCTTGGATCATTTGCTCCACTGTAACTCCAGCGGCTCTCCTCTTGCTGGAATTTATTTCTGCAACATTCTTTCCCTCTGAGGCAGCTCTGTGCTCAGAAGGTCGATGTATTCTACTCAAGAGTTTAGGATTGACCGTATAAAAAAGGAGTTTACCACTTCATGATCTGACAAAATTCCAGATTGAGAAGCACCTGCTGTAAATTCCTCTGTGGTCATCAGTGGGAACAGGTCCAAGGAAAGTGTTTCCTAGAATGTTCTGTTTGTTTCCAAAAGTCACAGGAATTGTCTCAGACAAAAACCCCTTTCTCTCTAAGTGTGGTTGGTGTCTTTCTAGAACTGCACAGAGCCTGTCTATGTCAAAACCAGTTGTAATATTTTGATTCAGGTTCCCCCCCCCTATAAATTTAATGTGTTCTGAATGCTTGATCCCCAGCTGATGGCAGTTTTGGAATTGGAACCTTGTTGGAGGTGTGTTCTTGGGGGCGGTCTTATGGGTGTTATAGCCAGCTTCCCCTTACAGCTTTTTTTTTTTAATTTAATATTTATTGTCCATACTGAGTTACATTATTTAGTGGGCAAACCATGCGTTGTTATCCCGACTTCCCCAATTCCCCCTTCCCCATCCCTGATCAGTTGTATATCCTCCTTCGTGGGCTGTCTGTGTTAGTCCTTGTGGCAAGGGATCCTGTATATCTTAGTATTCATCCTGGTCTTCCTGGCCCAAGTGAGTTGTTACTGATAGGTGCTATGCCTCTGGAGGGAACTGAGTGGAAGAGGGGGCGGAAAGATTGTGAGACCCTTACAGCTTTTTGACACACCTTCCTGCCGCTGTTTGCAGCGCTGTGGTGGAGGCGATGTCCAGCCTCTGCTCATGCCATCATTTTCCCTGCCATCATGGAGTTTCTCCTTGAGTCTGTAAGTCAGAATAAACCCATTCCTTCCATCAGCAGCTTTTTGTGGGGTTCTTTGTTGCAGCAAGGAAAAAGCTGACTATAACAGTTTTGGTACCTGAGAGTGGGATTGGTCTTTGCTGGTAGAACCCTGATTCCATGGCTTTGGCCTTTTTTTAAACTAATATATAGGAAGACTGTGGAAGGATTTGAAACCTCAGACTAAGAGATGATTTGCAGTGTTGTAAGTACTGCTTAGTGGATCTGGTTAGAGTTGAAAGACTTGAATGCAGTGAGAACTATGGACCATGAGGCTTGGCTTATGAGAGTGAGAAAGAGCTTTTTCAGGACTGGTCTAGCAGCAGTTTGTGTGAGAAGCTTGTAGCCTTCTGTCTGCCTGTGTCCTGAGAACTTGTGCAGGGTTACATGGTGTAAAAATGGACTGGTGTGAGCAGATAGAGATGATACAGAAAGAAATGAAATCTCTGGGCTAAAACTGCTGTGGGTTCACTTGCAATTGCTTGAGAGATTACGACCATTGAGATTGGGCCAGCTGCTCTGCATTGGGATAGCAGGAAGAATGCAGACTCTTTTAAAGGAGGTTTTCTGTTCTTCAAATTTACTTCATTCCCTCCTGGATTAACAAATTAGTAGCCCACCTGGTACTATGGAGTATAGATAACAAAATCAGGAAGAAAGGGTCGTTAGATTTGCAACACAGTTTTTTTTTGTTGTTGTTGTTGTTGTATTGTTTTTTCTTTCTTTTTTTTTTTTTTGGAAATGGCCATGGGTAGTGTGGAGCAGGTGTGTTGGGTTACCTGCCTGGAAGCCCAATGAAGCCATAAAGATAAATGGTGGGTTGCAGTGGAGACCCAGTGAAATTCCAGGATTATGGGATGCCTGCCAAGGAGTGCTGCCAGCACTGGATGAAGATTTCCTGGACTGTGAGTAGCCAAGCTGGAGGGGCAGAATTGGAACTCAGGAGACTAGTTACCGGTTATTATCAATCAAACTTGGTGTTAGAGAGTTTGATGTTTGTCCTGCTTGTTTTAAATCTGGTATTGGTTCAATCTGTCTTTGATATCCCTAATGCTCTCTTCGGCAGGGTGAATATTCTGTGCCATTATGGTTTTTTTTCCCTTGGTATTAGAGCTCTGTTAAAGACTTTGAATTATTGGGATGTTTGAAGAACTTTGTGATTGGTAAACTCTATGAGAACTTTAAAAGTTGAACTGAACGCATTGCATTTTACATCATGTATGGTTATCGGTTTATGGGGGCCATCATTTTCCCTGCTATTATGATTCCCCTCAAGTTTGTAAGCCAGAATAAACCCATCCTCCACAAGCTGATTTTTGGTCAGATTCTTTGCACCAGCAACTAGAAGCTGACTGCAACAGCAGTAAACCCTGGGATGGTTCCATTTATGTGAACACCATTTACATAAAAATTAGTTTAGTCATACTAACTGAGAAATTATAACTGTAATGAGTCAGTGCATTATAATGGGTTTAGACTTATGCCTTAGCATATTTTTCATAATGCATACACTTGTACAGGCTTATGTGAACACCAATCATAATGCTTTCAGTTTAATCTCTAGAGAAAATTCTTTTTTTTTATTTTTTATTTATTCATTTTCAAGGAGAGAGAGAGAGAGAGAGAGAGAGAAAGAGAGAGAGAGAGAGAGAGAGAGAGAGAGAGAACGAACACCAGGGCCACCACCATGTGGGTCTGTCCTATGTGGGTACTGGGGAATTGAACCCAGGTCCTTAGGCACTGGAGGCAAGTGCCTTAACCGCTGAGCCATCTATCCAGCCCCGAGAAAATTATTTTAAAAATATATTTATCAAACACTTAAGAAAAGACTAACTCATCATCCATCTAGGGCCCACATGAAACCGTGGAGGAAGTAGCAAGATGAGCAAGAGTGCTGCCTCCACAGCAAATCGGAAAACCTATGAAAGGGTAATGAGGACAGACACAGAGGATGCTCAAAGTAGTCCAAAGCAGAAACCCAGAGACTCTTAAGAGTTCAAAAGTAAAACAGACTTAAAACTCACCCACCGTGGCTCAGGGAATTTTGTGGAAGAAGGGAGCAGTAAGATTGTAAGAGCCATGGTGGGGGGAATATCCATTGCCTCTCCCCACTCACTGTCTGCTGCTTGTACAACTAACTCACAGCCCTCCATCCCATGGACTTCTCCAGCAATCCCACTGAGGAGGGCCCTCACTGGATTGGGGCAGAGAGGAGGGAAATGGAGGTACCAACACAAAACTTGTTCATACAGTGTCTCTTAACAATAGAGGAATTAATTTACATTAAAAAAGGGAAACTACACAGATGTGTCAGGAGTCAAAAGACAAGGGTCATTCAAGGAGCCAAGTCGTAGCCAAGAGTGTTGGTTGAAACTGAGAAGCACATAGAAATGGAAGTAGAGATAAGGATAGAGAAACCAATGAAGGTGGTTTTAAAACAGAATCATTTTTAATGAAGAGAGAAAAGGCCAGATTGAGTGCAATGAGGAGCAAAGAGAAGCAGGAGAGGATGAAAAAAAGAAAGAAAAAGAAAAGATTTGACACATTATACCTTTAAGATTCTTTAAAAAAAAAACTAAATAATTTTTCTGAAGCAACCTTTCTTTGATCTTTGTTGTAATAGTCAAAAAATTATGTTTCACCATAATGTCAACCTTAATGAGCATGTTAGATAATCCTTGGAACCAGACACCTTGCTTTTCCTATATGAAGTTTTATGTTCTGTTTTAAATAATTTCAGGATTAGCTTAATTTCATATAAAATTCCACTAATGCTTTTAAAATGTAAATTTATGTAGAACTAAGATGTATTATATGTTGGAAGCTTTAAGATGGTGCAACTCAGTTTTGAAAGATTCATTTGGCCAAGGTCACAGTCACCTTTTAACTCTTCAATTTCATTCATTATATATAATTGTATGTGTGTACATCTGTGCCTAAATTGAAATAGTGTATTCATGAATAAGTATGCTTATCATGCATATGTATGTATATATGTGTGTAGAAGAAAAAAATTAATCTTTAAGATAATGTGATAGTCCTATTAATTTCATAAGCTACTTTTAGATGCATTTGAAAATTATAGAAATTGACCTGTAATTCCTATGTTCTTTGGTGTAATTGAACATCTGCCTTTTCTCTGGTTTTCTCTGTGTATAAATTCCCCTTGGGATTCTGATACTCAAGCAGAGAAATTACTGGTTCCTAAGTCATTGATTGTATCTATAACTGATTGTGAGTGTTATTTTTATTATTACATCAAAGTTTCCAATTAAAGGTTATTGATATGTTCTATAACATTTAAGTGTATATCTTTCCTTCAACATTGGAATCTGTTTCCTTGACATGTGCCCTGAGTGAGACCATGTTGTTCCCACTCAAGCTTTGAGTGGGGGCTACAGACAGAACTCACATTCAACATAGGAGAGAATTGTTTGAATGGAAGGACCTGTGGTATTTCAGAGATCTGTACTAATTGGGGGTATATTATTAGTGTCTATTCAAGAAAAAGTCCTGTTCTAAGTGTTTCCTGATTTTAAGTTTCTGTGCACTGCATTCTGTTGAAGTTATGAAACAAACTGAATGGACATGGGGCTGCAGTCCAACCTTCTTCATGAACCCAGATGAATAAAAGAGTTGTCAGAAAGTTCATAGTGAGTCACATGCAGGAAATACCATTTTGAAAGTGTGAATAATAAATAAATTTCTCATATTCATGCCATGTCCCCATGATTCAAAACTGGAAACTTGAATTTACAATTAGTGTCTTAAAGGGACCATAGTGATGGTGGAGCCACTGTGGCTCCGGAGTTGAGACCAGAGGTAGCACAAAAATTGCCCAATGAGGATTTATTGACTGCTTGAGGGGATGGATGAAACATGCAAGGTATGAATGAAATAGTAGTAGATTGAAATATTGTGCATTAATTAAGATTATTTGACAACTGAATACGTCACTGTATTGTAACTAAATGTTTTAGGTTTGGGAAGGTCAGAATTTGTTGTATCTAAGAAATTTTGCATGCATTAGTCTTATTAATGCAGTTTTAAAGTAATCATTAAAATATAAATACTGAGTGAAGGCCTTATTTTAATATTTCAAAAATAATTCCTAAAACAATGATATAGGTACTTTTAAAATAACCCATAGTTCTAATATTGCCATTATAATACAAAAACAATTTTACTTATTGGTCTCTACATTGTCTATATGTGCTTTGAAAATTATCTTTTTCTAATACATCAAATCAAAAGTATGGACCTGAACATTCATTACTTTGAGGACAGAATGTGTTTAATGAAAGATTCTACTGCATGCTAGCTTTTTTAAAATTAGGCACAACTTTGTGGTTTAAGTAAACTTTGCCTTGTTTGATTCAGCACTAAACCACATAAATGAAAACTATCTCTCTTTTGTGCATTCCTTTTCTAATGTCCACATAATCAACTTCTCCTTGAATTGCAGACATACAAATGGATGCTCCTTACCCAACATATTTGCAAGATGGGAAACCCTACCCATACCCAACAGCAGGTAAGGTAAACTGTTTCATTGTTTATATGATACTGAGTGATATGCCCTTAGAAGGAAAAACAATGAGGGACAGAATAGGAAGGTGAACATGTGTCTTTTTTTATATTTATTTTTCTTTAAATTGCATTGAAAAAAATGGAAAGCCTAAGTTGCTTCATTTTCTTCTGAACTGTGTATTTTCCATAGTAGTAATTTTTACTCATAGAGGACAGTAAAATATATAAAAATGACCAAAATTTGTAGTGAGTTTACATTTAGCCATGAAGTACAAGATGTGCAAATAAATGTCAAAATACAGATAATAAATTAAATGTTTTATTGATAGATTAATTTTGCTGAAAATGGTCATCCTATTATGATATTTAGGAGATTTAGATCTGGATGTTTACAAGCCATGAAGTATTTGGAATTAATTGTATTCAGTGAGAAATGATGAAAACTATTTAAAACGGGACTCTACAAGCAACAGAAACATTTTGTAACATATATGAAAACTTTATACACATGCTGATTTATTCCTTGCTAAGAATATGAACCTAGTCATGTATTGACTAGTTCATCTTAGTGTGTAGTACACTAAAATGAACATTTTATCTTTTCAACCAACAAGAGGTGTTAAAAAATGTTCATTTGGGCAAAAGTGATTATCATTGTTCCTGCAAATTGACAAGTGACAGAGTTTGTAATGTGACTAGCAAACTATCCACCTCCTGAAATAGCACCCTGGGGATTGGAATCAAAAGTGGTGTGGTTGGATACAAAGGTGTATGCATTTTGTTTTCTTTTCTGAGCAAATTGGCTTGGGATTTGAATGGCTTGTGTAATTCCCTGAGAAACCACCCTGTGGTTCCTACCTCTCCCAGTGCTCACAATTACAGCAATGTGAGCTGGAAAAGCTTAGAGGTTCCAGGTGGTGGTTCTCATAGTGGACGTCTCTAATTTTCACTTAAAAAATATTAACATCAAGGTGGGATTTGGCTCAGTGTCTCACTTCCTAGCAAATTCAAGGCACCAGGTTTAATCCCTAGTACAATTTTATAAAATAAATGCAAGATAACAATATGAAAATAGGGCACTATTACAGTGGAATTAATTTAGATTTCTGAACTCAGGGACTGATATTTTCCTGATAGGCAGGTGGTTTCAGCATGAAGCCATGCTTGTGAACTTCCTCTCTTGAGGTGTTTGGAGCGCTGCTCACAAGCTTAGAACTCCGATGTAAGGCACTTAGAGAATGAATTAATCCACTTTATCACTAATTAAACTAGATACATATATTAATCATTAAAATCAGCCTCGGAGTTTATTAGAAAAAGTAGCTTGGTTTCATTTCTAAAGTCCAAGGCCACATACAGCATAGGTCTTGAGATGGCATATGGGGGTACTGATGTGGTGACTCCAGGTCACCGCTGATTTTCTTTGCCTTTCTCAAATGTTAATGTTTTTTTAAATGTTCTGAAAGGAAGTGTAATATGCTGTCTCCCTTCATAGCCTACCATACTCAAATTTGAAGTGCATATAAAGCCACAAGTAGTCATTGAAAAATCTCTGAAAACTAAATGCATACATCAAGGACTGCAATGGTTGGATTTTTGAGCTGACAGGTGAGTTTGCAGATTCCTAGGATAATTCTACATGAACTGATGATTTGTTTTTCTGCACAGTTAAAATAATTTCAGGGCTAATGAAATGACCTTGTAATTAAAGGCACTTGCTTGCAAAGCCGGCCAGCCTGGGTTTCATTCCCCAGTACCCACATAAAGCAAGCCACAAAAGTTTCACATGCATGGCATTCGTTTGTAGTGGGAAGGGGCCGTGGTGTGCCCCCTCCACATAAATAAATAAATAAATATTATCTTACTCGCTCCTATTTTAGGACCTACAGGACACATTGAAGATCCCAGGACCCAGGCTGAACACCACAGACCACAGGCTGGTTACTCTTGGAACCAGGATTCTAACTCAGGACCCCAGGCTGCCTCTTATAGCCCACCAGCTGGCTGGGCCAGTTCTAACCCAGCTGGCCTTCCTTTTCAAAATCAGTCAGGCCAGCCAACTGGACATGCCAGTACCCCATGGATGCCAGCACCACCTCCTCTACTGAACTGTCCACCAGGACTGGAGTATTTAACTCAGGTGAGTTTGAATACCGAGAACTCTTAAAAAAAAAAAAACCAAACCCACGAAACTGCTTCTAATTTACTGATGTAAAGTCACAGATAATTCACCAAAGCGTATGAAGAGGTAAAGCCTCATCTTCTGGTTGTTCCTAATTTCACTTTTTAAGCAAAATATAAATGTATGTAGTAACTGCATTTTCTGTGATCTTGAGTTCCACTTGGGATGATAGCTAAATAAATATTCATTAAATATTTACAGTCCTCGTCCTGAACATATAACAGGTATTGTGTAAAAAATCTGTAATTGAGGAGTGGTACAATCATCACCCTTTCTTAGAAAAGGAAACTAAGGCCCAGTGAAATCACATACTTTATTAAGATCAAGAAACTAAGCAAGGGGGACTGTCTTTAATGGGGACTTTGGTACTGAGCCCAGAGATCTTCCACCTTGGCACTGACTCATATATAGCCTTGGAATTTGAGAGAAACCTTAAGTAAAAATTATTGCTTACTATCAGAACTATCAAACAGGAAAATGTGTTTTAATAGGACCTTTTTTTATAGACAAAACTGCATATATATGCATATATATATGATACTACTTAAAAAATCCCAAGTCCATAAATGTCATCAATAAAAGGGTCTAGAGTTTTATGATACTATGTGAGTGTAAATTTCAGCAAATAAAATTTCATTAGTGTGAGAAATCATTGAAGTAATGAACAATTTAAACAAATATTTTAACATATAAAAATACAAAATAGAGTATTGTGTTATTGTTTATTGATACATTATTTACTGGTCAATTATTACAGGTATAATATTCTCTTTTCTCTAACAGATAGATCAGGTTCTGGTTGATCAGGAAGTTGAACTTGTGGAAGGTATGTACTCACGTGTTGATGCTATTTCTATAAAGAGAAGCAGTTGATTCAGAAAAAAAAAAAACATTTCAGAAAGGAGGAATTAGGTGTAGCAAGGAAAGACTGAACCAAGACAAGAACAAAAACATACAGGGAAAATATCAAATTCTGTAGCTTCAAATCCAGTATTTGAGAAAGACAACAAAATCTCTGAGCTCCAAATTCAACCCCTCCATCTGTGCTGCTTGCTTTCTGGAAAGATCCATCTGAGCCAGAGAGAACAGCTCTCTTTGGCAGCCATCCCATAGTCCTGGCATCTCCTAAATCCTGGGGCCTACATTACAATTCATGGTTCATCTTCATGGCTCTGTGCCATGGCCCTTCATGACTTATCTACAGGAACTATGACCCTGCTGCACATTGCCTAGGGGCTATCTTCAGAAACAAAAAAACAAAATAACAAACAAAGATGTTGCCAATCCAATGACCATCTCATTATTGCATTTGCCATACTTCTAAAACCAGTACTGGGTGGGAATAAAACTAACTTTGAAGAACCAGAAATTTCTCCAACTTTCTTCCTTTGAGCCACCTTACTTCCAAAAGAGAATCAACCTGTCTCAAAGCAGAATGTCTGGCCCAGTCTCAACGATGATAATGCCTCCCACAATGGCAGCAGAAGCAGGCTACAGTCTCTGACCTCAAAAATTCATTTCTTTCTGTGACAGCTTTACATCTTTCATAGCCTTCTGCTTCTTTCCCCATGGAACATACTAGTCTATTACCTTTCAATTCACCTTTGCTCAGTTTCTAAGCACACTGGCTGAGCAGCCAGCCTCTCCCATGAACTACTTCTAGCCCAGGTCCAAACCAGTCCTTTTTTCTCTGAACCCTCATAAGCCAAGCCTCCACAATCCATACTTTTCAAAGTCTGAAAAGAATGGCTTATCCAACTGCTTACAGCAATGCAAGATATAGACTTAGTTCAAAGTTCTAAATCCTTCCATATTCCTCTGGCAAATGAGTTCCCAAAGACAAAAACCATATAGGTTTACTGTAGCAATGGCCCCATTCTTCAGTATCAATCTTCTGTTGCAGATAGCTTCTTGTTGATGGGACAAGACACCTATGAACCCACCTAGAGTATTCATCACAACCTCCCCTCCTCCCCCAAAGTGACAAGGCCTCCTTTATATCAGAGGCCATGGAAGGTACAACTTCTTTTCTTTAACATGAAGACTCAGTTTCTTCTGCTTAAAAGATGATCTTCCTCCTTTCCTACTCCTTCCTACCAACTCCTGAACTAAACACCTTTCCTATCTACCTTTTGCTACATGGAAGTAACAAGTAGCAAAAGTTAACACAGGCACACTAGATATTGTGCTACCTTAAGAGTTATTGCTGACGACAAAACTGTGAATGTGATTTCCCCTTAATGTTTTCAGTCTTAACAAGCTTTGAAACAAATAACAAATATGAAATTAAGAACAGCCTGGGACAGCGAATTTACTTTGCTGTGGAAGATACAGATTGTTGTACCCGCAACTGCTACGGACCATTCAGACCCTTCACCTTGAAGATTCTTGATAATCTGGGCCAAGAAGTCATGATCCTTGAGAGGCCACTGAGATGTAGCAGCTGCTGCTTCCCCTGCTGCCTTCAGGAGGTAGGTGGCAGGTTCCCCCAGCAGCTGGAAAAGAGCTTAAGCAGCAGCCCAATGCCTACCTGGAACCCAGACATGATCAGTATGTTCACGTTTAACATGCACTGCTTCCCCTGCAGATAGAAATCCAAGCTCCTCCTGGTGTGCCAGTGGGATACGTGACTCAGACCTGGCACCCCTGCCTGCCCAAGTTCACACTTCAAAATGAGAGGAGGGAGGATGTTCTGAAGGTTGGCGGTCCATGTGTAAGGTGCATCTGCTGTACTGATTTGAATTTTGAGGTAAGACGTCACAATGTCCATGGGATTGGCTTTCCTAAAATAATAAGAGTATTTGTATAGGATAATTCTAATAAATATGTGTAAGTATTCTGTGCTTGTGATTATACTCTGGGGGATAGAAAGTCAAAATTGAGGGGAGTAAAAAGGAAAAAAAGAAAGTGAAAAGAAAAATAAAGAATCTAGGCTGGTTGTAGTGGTGCACTTGGGAGGCAGAGGTAGGAGGATCGCTGTGAATTCAAGGTCAGTCTGGGACTACTTAGTGAGCTCTAGGTCAGCCTGGGCTAGAAGGAGACCCTACTCAAAAAAATAGTAATAAATAAAAATAAAGACCCTATTACTGAATTTATACTGCATATCATTCATTTTAAGTAGAAGAGTAACTTTCCACCTCGGTGAGGAGTTGCTCAGCCCTGGATTCCTACATAGTCTGCATTATACTTTAGGACATACAAACCAAGTTTGGCCCTGTTTAGCTTCCTGGGCAAAACTTTATTCCACAATGATTGTTTTAATAGGGTTTGGTTTGAAGCCCCCCTATTTAATATTGCTTCACTCCCCACAGTTTTAGTTACTCACAGACAACTGTGGCCCAGAAACATAAAATGGAAGCATCTACAAACACAGAGTTCATCAGTTTTAAAAAATATTCTATTGCAAGTAAAGAGATCTCAAGTTCTCTTACTCCATCTGACCTAATGTGAGTCATCCATTTTCCACATTATCTTCCCATGTACCGAGCCTGCCCGAGAGATCTGCCACAGTGGCATTCTCAGCTGGCAGCTGTGAGCTCTCCCTCGTGAGCCTTACACAGGAGCCTAGAGTTGAAGCATCTTTTATCTCCGGACATTTCACCTCATAAAACAGTGGCCAAATAGAGCACTAAGGGAACTTGGGGAGAAAAGACTGACTGCCATTCATGTAGGTTTTATTACAGTATACTGTTGTTTTTCAATTTTATTAATAGTCCTGTGTAATATCCTAATGTTCTTTGTTTATAGAATAAGCTTTGTAATGGGAATGCATGTATAGGAAACCACTTGGAATAGAGTTCAGTATTATCAGTGGCTTTATCCTCCATTCCCTGGTTACCCCATGTTCCCCTCAGATAAGGTAAACTGCTCTATAATGACCCTTGCCCAATTCTATTGCTCCAGATTCAACTTTACCCTTGAATTGAGTTAGGCCACTGAAATTGTTAACATGTATGAATTTGTGTACAAATATTCTCCTGGAAATGGCCTGGCTTTATCTGTCTTTGTGTACAATCCAGAGAAGGTAAAAGTTAAATATTTTCAGCACATAAAGAAATTGGTTTTCTTCAAGGAACAATATTAACAGGCATAGCTCATATAAATTTTATTTTTATGGCAAAACCAACATTTTATGAAATTGTTTTATCTAAATAAGGAATTTAGAATTTATCCTAGAAAGCTTCTGTATCAGAGTTTAATTAGGTTTTTTTTCTATGCACCTAGAAAGATAAATTATGCAAAATCTAACTGTGAAGATTTGAAATAGTCATTGGTTCATCTTCAATGGAGATTATGATAGAAATGTTGACATGTTAAAAGCAGGATCTATTATTCTAAGGTTCCAGAAATAAAATATTGAAATGAAAATGTTAGCATTAATATTATACTAATCGGTTAATTTCAGAGCTGGAATTTTTTTTTGTACAAACATCACAACTTAAAATGATACTGTTAACTACAATGCTCTTATCAGATTACATTCTGGTTGATGATTATTTGCCTTTCTAAGCCTGATGCAATAAAATTATATTTTCTAATTTTGGCCTAAATTGTGGTTAGTGTTTAAGCTGTTGTTTACTAATAGAAATGTTCATTATTCCTGTGTTTCTCTGGTTAGTGTTGTGTATATGATGACTGTCAAACTCTCATCTTGATTTTGAAATTTTTAATATTGTAATATTTCATGATTGAAACTAACATGTGAAGCTTTCATTCTAGCTTTACATATTTAAATCACAGCTATTACAGATAAGTAACATGTGAAGAGATGATTTGTATTAGCTCAGTTTATTATATCAGTATTATGGTATCTCACACAGTCCCCTACATCCAGTGGCTTAAAAATAACTGCCATTATACTCCTGATATGAGTCTGAATGTAAGCTGTTTTTCCTGGGGTTTTTTTGTGCATTGACAGAGGCTTATGTAGTTGGCTTTGAGGTGAGCTGCAAATTGACCTTTGGTTTGCTTCAGAGAAGTGCTTTCTACAGCTGTCTCCACAGCTGCCCGTTCGATGCTACTTTTCACTGGAGAGCAAGAGCCAAGCCAAGCCAGTTAACCCTGGTGAAGAACCCTCTAAATTAGCCACGTGGTGAAACCTAATTATTCATGAACAGGAAGTATATTATGCCTACTGTAGGAGGGGAATGAAATAACTATATGATGAACAATAGCACATGGCATCATAGTTTCTCCTTAGACGTGTACTTTAGCACCTCGAAGATGTCTCCTCCTCGACCCTCATCAAGGAGGTGAACACTCTTCAATATATCCACATTAATTTGTTAGCTCTCAATCTGAAGTAAGGGGCTTCAACAGGGGTTTCTATCACTTGTGATGTTTTATGCATGTTTGGAATGAACAAACCTTATTCTCATTTATCATAATTATCTTTGTTAAACTTCAAGAATAGCCTTATTCTGGGACCAATGTGTTCAATTCTTTAGGAACCCTAAGCTTTCTTTGGGGAGAACCACAAAATCAGAACCTTTTCACATTGGAACCCAGCTTGACTGTACCTTTTTTCTTGAATTATATCCCTTGTTATCCATTCTGACACCATCCTTGCCCAGAGAGCCTCCTATGAGTTGTTTGTTGGTGTGCTTCGGCCCAGATAACTGGTCTCCTGCTCGGATAAGCTGGTCTCCTAACTTTCTGGGTTATTTTCATTTCCTGTCTCCCTCCTGATACTGATTGAAGAGTTTCCGCCACATCTACTGTCTGTCCATGTAAGCCCTGTGCTGCTCTTGGTGCAGAACTCTAGCATTTTTTAACATCTTTATTATTGATAATTAGATACATTGTATGAGCAACTCTGTGATGATACCCTCATTTTCCTCCTCCCTGTCCCCAACCCACTGGGGCCCCTCCTTGTTAGGCATACTGGATCAATCTATGGGGTAGGGGTTATAAATTATTCAAGAGATAGCCAGTTGTTTTCTTCTTTGTGCATTGTTGTTGAAGGGGGGAATGTCTCTGGATATTCTCCCCCACCATGGCTCTGACAATCATTCTGCTTCCTCTTCCACTCAATTCCCTAAGTCATGATGGGTAAGTTTCAAGTCTGCTTTATTGTTGAGATCTTAAGTGTCTCCAGACTTCTGCTTTGGATTGCGTTGGATATTCTCGGTCTCTGTCTCCATTGACCTTTCATGGGTTATCTGACTTGTTGTGTTGACCATTTGTGTTTCCTCCTCTGTGAATTCTCTGTTGAGGTCAATGCCCCATTTTGTGAGAGGGCTGTTTGATTTTTTATTGTTTAATATTTTGAGTTCTTATAGCTAGCAAAGAATATCTCCCAGTGTGATGGTGGTCTGTTGTCTCTGAGGATAGAATGTTTGTCTGTACAGCTTTTTAACTTGATGAGATTCCCATTGGTTAAGTGATTGTTGAACTTTCTGGGCTATTTATTGGAGGTTTGTTTAGGAAGATTTCCCCTGCTTCTAGCTCGTGGAGATTTCCTCCCATTTTTTTCTTCCAGGGTTTTCAGAGTTTCAGGTCTTATGTTGAGGTCATTGATACTTTTGGAGTTAATTTTTTTTACATGGTGAGAGGAGTGGGTCTAGTTTCATGTTTTACAATTATTTATCCAATTTGTGCAGCACTATTTGTTAAAGATGCTATCTTTACACCAATGGAAGTTTTTGGCACCTTTGTCCTTTGACAAAGTATACTATACTAACTATAGTTACTCAAGCTAAGAGTAGGGTCTTCAGATTTATTCCATTGGTCTGTTTTTAATGCCAGAACCATGCTGTTTTTGTTACGGTGGCTTTCTACTATATCTTTAGGTCAGGAATGGTGATATTCCTGAGGAGGTTTTTTTTTTTTTTTTTTTTTTTTTTTTAACTAAGAATAGATTTGGCTAACCTCGGGTCTTTTACTATTCCAAATAAATTTTGAGATTAATTTTTCTCTATGTCTGTAGAGAAAGAAGCTGGGATTTTTATTGGCATAGCATTGTATCTGTGTATAGCTTTTGAAAGATTTGCCATTTTTACAATATTAATTCTACCTATCCAGGAGTATAGAAGATCTTTCCATCTTTTCATGGCCTCATCCGTTTTCCTTCTTTGGTGTTTTAATGTTTTTGTTTCATACAAGTCTTTCACATCCTTGGTTAGTGTTATTCCAAGGTACTTGATTTTTTTTTTTTCAGGCTACTGAAAATGGGACAGTCTCATGGATTTCTTTTCCTGTATGCATGTCATTTGCATACAGGAAGGCTACTGACTTCTATGTGTTAATTTTGTGTCCTGCCACTTTGCTGAAGGAAATTATCACTGGTACTGTTCTTTGGGTCTGTTATGTTTGGATTATGTCATCTGCAAAAAGGGATAGTTTCACTTCTTCCTTTCCAATTTGTATCCCTTGTATGTCTTTTTCCTGCCTTATTGCTTGGGCTAGAATTTCAAGCACTATGTTGAAGAGCAGTGGTGAGAATGGACACCCGTGACTTAGTCCCAATTCTATTGGGAATTCCTTGAATCTTTCCACATTGAGTATGAAGTGGGCTTGAGAAGTTGTATGTGGCCTTTATTATGTTGAGGGATAAGCCTTCTATGCCCAGTCTCTCCGGGGTTTTGATCATGAAGTGGTGTTGAATTTTGTTGAAGGTCTTCTCTGCTTTGATTAAGATGACCATGTGGTTCGTGACCATGTGGTTGAGTTTATTAATGTGGTGGATTACATAAATTGACTTCTGTATATTGAATCATCCTTGCATCCCTGGGATGAAGCCTACCTCAAGGTGGATAATATTTTGATGTGTTGTTGTATTTGAATTTCAAGGATTTTGTTCAGAATTTTTTGCATCTAAATTCATCAGGAATATAGTTCTTTAGTTTTCCTTTCTTGTATCTTTCTCTATATTTGGTATTACAGTGATGTTTGCTTCATAGAAGGAGTTTGGAAGCATTCTCTGCTCTATTACATGAAAAAACTTCAGAAAGAATGGTTTCAGTTTTATAATATAGGTTTGGTAGAATTTGGCTGTGAATCCATCAGGTCCTGGACTTTTTTTTTCTTGGAGTGTTCCTTCTTTGGTCCTGTCTGCTTGGAGTTCTGTGAGCCTCATGTATCCAGATTGGCCTTCTCTTGTAAGAGTGGGAAAATTTTCCACAATAATTTTGTTGGATATGTTTGTTCTCTGTTCCTTTGGCCTAGGTTTCTTCTTCCTCTGGTATCCCTATGTTTGGTCTCTTTAATGCCACAGTTCCCTCATAATTTGTGCACATGATTTTTTGAATTTATTGACATTTTTGGATTACCTATTAATTTCTTCTGTTTTGCTTTTGAAGTCTGAGGTTCTGCCCTCCAGGTTATTGATGCTGGGATTGAGGAATTCTAAAGAAGCTTTTAGTAGCTCTGAGTGGTTTTGTTTTCTCTTATATTTTTGTTCATAGTCTCCATCTCTCTGGTGAGTTCCAGTTTCAAGCCTAATTTTGTTTTTGTTAATGTTTCTTGGAATTCATTCTTGCATTTGTTTATGTCCTCTTTAAACTTAACCAGCTGGTTATTGAGTTCCTCCCATTATTGGTTTACTTTCAAGTCACATTTCTCTTTTGAAGTCACTCTGATTTTTCTCAAATTAAGTCTGATGTTGAGGCTTGTTTTTGAGTTCCGCTTCATTTATGTGTTTTTTGACTGATTCCAGCTCAGCCAATATCTTGGTCAGGTTATTATTACAAATATGACCTGAGATTATTTTATTTTCATTTTGGGATTGTATTTTTGTTGTCTCCCCTATATTTTCAGTTGCAACTTCCATTGTGGGACTAGGTGGTCTTGGTGGGGAACTCTCAGCTTGATTTGTTGTCATTTTTTTGTTGTTATTTTTGGTTTTTTTTTTTTGTTTGTTTGTTTTGTGTTGGATTCTTCCCATTTTTGGATTAAGGTCCAGTTTTCTTAATGTTGGAGCCAATATAGGTTCTTGTTGGGTATTTAGTGAGTGTTTTGTTCTATGTTCTACCCAGTTCTGTTGGGATAGCGTTATAACTACAGGTGCATGAGTTGTGGATGTTAACTGGTGTGCCAGCATTTGGGCTGGTGACTGGAATATAAGATGGCTTGGAGGTCAGAGATCTCCTCTGGCTGTAGTCACCACTATGTCTTGCTTTGGGGCTCAGGGTTGTTTCAGAGCAGATCTACTTGCTCTACTTCCTCCTCCATATCCCAGCAGGGTGGGTTGTAGAGATCACCCTGTTACTTCCCTGGCAGTTGCCTGCAAAAGAACTTTCTTCACTAGTTAGCATCAGAACAAGGTTACCTGGGAGTGCTGGAAGGTGGGTATGGAGTATGTATGAGTTTTGTAGGGGCATAGAAGTCTTATTCTTCAGTGATTAATCTGGTTTTGGCTTGAGTCCGGTTGGTGTGAAGTAGCACAGGAGAAGATATTATGGAGGTTAGAAGTGTTCCTGCTACTCTGGGTTGGTGGCTGATACTTGAGTTGTTTTTGATTTGCGGCAGTATGAAGCAGTTGTACAGGCTCTAAACAGATCAGCCCCCTCTATAATCTGGGGTGCCATCCCCTATTATTCTGGCACCCCCAAGCACAGGTCCCAGACTCACATTGCATGCACTAGAGGCCCAAGCACTCTGGGCCCCTCTCCAGTTTGTGTTTCTCTAGCTTCACATTAACTGGTGTCCCCAGAGCACCAACCCCAAACACACCGCACACTTGGCTAGTCTGGAGCACAAAGGACCAGGGACACTGGTGTTCCAAATGCTCAGGCCCATGTTTGCAGGCTGTCTTACCAGGCTGCAGGTATACAGGTACAGGTTGCACTGATGATCTACAGCTCTGGACCCAAAACACTCCAAGCTTCTCATCAGCCTGCCAGATACTGACGTGAATACCCCTTGCCCCTCACCTATTCCAGGCACTCGGGCCCCAAACACACTGACAGCACTAGGCTTAATCTCATCTAGTACCTCTCCTGACTGGAGTGTCCTGTTCCCACTTAGGCTCTACCATTCAACAGTCTGAGCACCCAGGCCCCAAGTACTCAAGCTCCAAACCCTCCATGCAGGTCTCCACCCCAGAGTGGGGTACTGCAGGGACTGATCTCGCTGTAACCCCTTGAGCTCCAAACCCAAATATGCCAAGCTCTCACCAGTCTGAAGCATGCAGTCCTTGATACCAACTTGCCCCTCACCATCTTGGGGTGCAGAGGCCCTAGGCTCACTGACCCCATGGGCTAGGAGTGCCCCATCCCCAAACACAATAATGACCCAGTGCTCCCTCTCCCGACCACAGAGCCCTTTACCTTTACAGGCCTTTCTTAAGGGTGTTTTGTCTTTGTGTAACTGGTGTGAGTGGCACCTGCCTTCTCCACTTATCACTGTAACTAAGGCGGCTGGGTGTAGCTCTTCCCTGCCAAAATCTGGACCTGCATCGGGGGCTTTTTCTCTCCCAGAGCCCTGGGTGGAGGTGACTTCCTGCTGCAGCTGGAGCTGGAGTATATCTTTCCACAGTTGCAGTTTCCTCTGTATCAGCTGACTGAGGGCTGATTTCCACAGGAGCTGGTGGCTAAAGCTAAGCCTACCTTGAAAGAACAGAAAAAAACAAACAAACAAACAAAAAAATGCAGCCCTGTGTCCTAGCCTGGAAGCATGCCAGGTGGCAGGTAGCAGGTGGCAGAACTTCAGTGGCTGGAACTAGCACTGCTGGGAGAGCTTCTGCCTGTTAGTGTAAATGTTTTGAATCTTTCCTACTTTTCTGCTGAGGTGGAAGTTTTCTTGCACCCCTTCGGTTTTCAGAAGAAGGGTGTATTTCACTGCTTTTCTGCCTCTTTTCCCCCCCTACTGACTGCTATAGTGTGGCTACCACCACCCTGCCATCTTAGCCCACCTGAGTCAGAAGTTTCTTTTATTATCTGCCCAATGGCTCCAAAATTTCATCACAGAAGGATTTTTATCTTTTTTGCTTCAATATGTTTAGGACAATGGAAAGAATTTATTACTGACTACATATTAAAATAGATGTTATATATTTCAGCAAATCTCATCTAACTGTGTCTTGAAACCAATCTTGTATATATATTAGACACATATGGATATGCATATATGTGATGAGAGTCATAGGTACCTTTTGACATAATTTTAATAAAATATTTGATTTTACTATAATGTTAAAATTATATTTGCTGCATATGCCTATAAATCATTTATTTTGCATATTGTAGGTCAAATCTCTCAATGATGAAGCCATAGTCGGCAAGATTTCCAAGCACTGGTCTGGGTGTGTGAAGGAGACATTCACAGATGCGGATAACTTTGGGATCCAGTTTCCACTGGACCTTGATGTGAAAATGAAAGCCGTGATGCTTGGGGCCTGTTTCCTCATTGTGAGTTTGTTTTTGTTTATTTTCCTTATCTTTGGTTTTGCTGCTATCATTCTGAGATTATTCATCACACTGTGTATTTCAAAATGGTATTATTTCCCTGAAAGGTTTTATAACAGATCCCAGTTAATCAGAGCTTTGTAATTCCATTTGATTCTGATACTCTGGATATAGCCGTGTAGTTTCTGTGGAGTATATGCATTTTCACAAGATAAAATATAGACTTGATGTATGCACACACACACGCACTGACACACATACCCCCCTCTCTCTCTATATATATAAAATATACATATATGTATTCAGATATATATATATATATATATATATATATATATATATTCAGAGTTCCTTGTCTTGACATGTTTTATTGTAAAATACAAAATCTGTACTTTGGGCAGGTGTTAATACCATATTTATTTGGAAAAAGTCTAAGGAAATGATTTTCTTCTAAGACATTAAATTATATAATATATAGAACTACTAATAGCAGTGGAAGTCTACTTTTAATCAAACCTCCTTCCAACTTGTGGAAGCTGTAAACAAGCAGAAATGGCTATCCTTAGCAGATAAAGTAGAGTTCAAATGAAAGCTAAAAAGTAAAGACAAAAAGGGATGTATTATTTTAATCAGAAGAACAACTGATGAAGAAGATATTATAACTGTAAATATTTATGTACCATATGTTGGGATTCCTAACTTCATAATACAAATATAAAAGGACATACAGGAACACATAGTTCCAGACATAAACAAACACATAGGTCCAGACACAATAATATTGGTATTACCATATTCACATACTTAGATACATCATGCACACTGAAAATCAGCTCCCTTTGCCCCCCTAAAAAAACCCCACAGATCTAAACCACACTGCTGATCAACTGGTACTAACAGACATGTTTATTTTACCCAAAAGAAAGGAAATACACATTATATTCAGCATTTCATTGAACCATATCCAAAATTGATCACATAATTAACCAACAAAACCAACCTCAACAAATACAAAAAATTCAGGAAATATCCCATATTCTAATCAGACCATTGTGAATCAAATTAGAAATAAACAAAAAGAGAGAATACAGAAACTTCACAAAATTTTGGAGACTGAACATCACACTTCTGAGTGAATTATGCATTACTGAAGAAATTAAGGGAGGATTTATTTTTTTAATTTTAAAAACAAATGAAAATGAATAAACCTTTCTGGGATGTAGCCAAGACAGGCCTAAGAGGAAAGTTTGTAGCTATAAGTGCACATATCTAGAAGTTAGAGGAGGCTCAAGAGATGGCTCAGCAGTTAAGGTGTTTGTCTGCAAAGCCTAACAACCCATGTTCAATGCCAGATGCACAAATACACCTGGAGTTTATTTGCAGTGATTGGAGGCCCTGGCACACCCATTTTATCTGGCTCTCTTCTATCTCTCTATGCTTGAAAA
This sequence comes from Zapus hudsonius, assembly GCA_004024765.1. Lineage (NCBI taxonomy): Eukaryota > Metazoa > Chordata > Mammalia > Rodentia > Dipodidae > Zapus > Zapus hudsonius. The sequence continues at coordinate 59,115 of PVHP010006134.1, forward strand.
TAAAAATAAATACTAATGAGTTCAAGGCCAGCCTGAGACTACAGAGTAAATTCCAGATCAGCCTAGATTAGAGTGAGCCCCTACCTCGAAAAACCAGAAAAAAAAAAAAGAAAAGAAATCTCAAATAAGCAATCAAACAGTCTAACTCATGGCTCTAGAAAAACAGTAATGAGCCAATACCAAACCAAGTAAATGACAAAAAATAATAAAAATCAGGTAAATATTAATAAAATAGACACTAAAAGAGCAATACAAAAAATTAATCAAGTGAAGAGTTAGGTCTTTGTGAAAATAGTAAACTCTTAGTCAGACCAACAAAAAGGTGATAGAAGACCCAAATTAAGAACCTTAGAGATAGGAAGGAAAGTGTTATAACACACCCTAAGGAAATCCAAACCCCATTAGATCTAGCCATCAGGGAAATGCAAATCAAAACAACTTTGAGATATTCTCTTACCCCATTCAAATGGCTACATTCATCAAAATAGGCAATAAATGCTGGAAGAGAAGCTGGGAAAAGATGATCCCTCCATCACTATGGGTCACTATTGGTAGGAATACAAACTGGTACAGCCATTATGGAAACCAATATGGAGGTTTCTAAAAAAGTTAGAGACCTTCCATATCACTCAGCTATGCAACTCTTAGACATATACCCTAACAATTTCACCCTCTACCACAGAGATACCTATATATCCATGTTTTTCGAGCTGTATCTACAATAACTAGGAATTGGAATCAGCCAAGAAACTCATGGACAGATGTAGAAAATGAAAATGCAGTACATATACATAATGAAATCATTTACAATAGCAGGGAAAAATGAAATTTTCTGGAAAACAAATTTTAGATTTAGAAAGTCATATTAAGTGAAGTGACTCAAACTCTAAAAAGGCCAAAATTGCATATTCTCTCTGATATCTGATCCCATTGTGTAATATCTATAAGTATATGTATATATCATGGGGAAACACTATGAATTATAGAACTGTAACCAAAAGAAAATATAAAGAATGAGGTGTAAGAGAAGGGAGGGAAGGACGAAAGGATACATGTGATACAGGTGATAGTGAATTGGTAGAAAGAGGGAGAGGAAACATAAATGGGGATAGGAATAAAACATAGAAGAACAGATTGCACTTGGAAATGTGTATAATGTATATAAATTTCACTTAATATGTGCCAATATAAAAAATAAAAAGGGAAAAAATAAAGAATATAGCAAGAAGAATGTCATTCCTTCAGCACATAGCTGGAAAGAAAATTTATATATATATATATATATATGTATGTATATATATATATAACTATAGACTTTTCTTATATTGATTTATTACTTTTAATTTTCATGAACGAATATATATATATATAGAGAGAGAGAGAGAGCAAGAGGCTTAAGAACTTCCATTCTGATGTAAATTGTGTGTCATGTTTGGGTATTAAGTCAAAGAAAATGATATAAAAAGTTATTTGTGAGCCAGGTGGCATGGTGGTGCATACCTCAGGAGGCAGAGGTAGGAGGATTATCGTGAATTGTTCAAGGCTACCCTGGGACTACATTGTGAATTTCAGGTCAGCCTGGGCTAGAGTGAGACCCTATCTTGAAAAACCAAAAACATTTTCAGGGAAAAATAAACAGTGACATGCTACTTTATGAGGTGAAAGAATTCTTTTGACATTTTAGACTTAATTATATTATTTAAAAACAATAATCCATGTTGTTCATAGGTACATGCTGATTTGCTCCTTTTACATATAAACAGTTAAAATGAATGGTGTGCCTTTGAAAAGTGTAGTTACGAGCATAGGGATTGAAGGTCCAGTAATAGGTAAGCTCAGAGGCCTCATAGGTATTAATGAAACTGAATAAGTAGATGCTAAGACTTTTGTGCTACTTTTTTTTGAGCTGTGTTTGATAGTCTCTGTTATATAATTTAAATAAAGTCATACTTGT
>PVHP010006135.1:0-16449 GCA_004024765.1 Zapus hudsonius
TTGCTGGAATGACTGCCATGTTGAAGCCATTTCCAAATCCCACCAGTGCCTTAATGACCTGCATCACTCACACTTTAAAGATACCAAAATCAGAGCTCAGAAATGGTAAGGAACTCATTCCAAGTTGTGTGTGTGGACCCAGAGCAGTTTTGCTTCTTGGACATCCCCACTGACATAAGACTGAAACAGCCTCTTTGATTAATGATTAAAACCCTATTAGAGTTTTCTATTACACACCATCCTGATTTAGCAGCGAAAACAAGAATAAGTATTAATCTTCCTCACAAATCTGCAGCACGGCAGGGCTCAGCAGAGGGCGGCTCTCTGTTCTATGGGGCCTCAAATGTGGTGTGGTAGTGTGACCCAAGGTCTGCTGATCTGCTTCCCAGGTAGCTCGTTTGTGAGACTGCTACTCACTGCTGGACGCATCTGGGTGCTAAATCTGGACAGAGAATCCAAGGTTCCTTCCTCCATGTGGCCTGAGCGCCTCAAAGCACAGTGGCTGAGCTCCCGTGGCCAGTATTCCAAGAGAGAGACAGAGGGAGCTTGTTAGAAAACAATAATTAAAGGCAGCTATAACTGGGCAGAAGAAAATGACACGCACCTCCAAGGGACGACTCTCAGAGGATGCGCAGGCATGCCTGAAAGTGCACACATTGGTCCACAGCCTCTCTCAGGCTCTGCCTTCTGGAGCCTGGCTCTCATGAAAACGATGCCCCTCGGCACCTTGGCACCACCCAGTTCCTGCCCTCACCTCTCTTCCCATCAGGAGCTTCAACCCCTTTCTCCACACCCTCCCAGTCCTTCATGTTCTTCTCAGTTTGGGTTCCATAGTCGGGATTCACTGCCACCCTTTCTAACACCTTGTAGCCGTCTTCCTCTGCCAAGATGCCTCTCAAATCACTTACTCAAGAGTTACCAATCACTCCCTAATCTCCCCAAAATCTTTTCTCATTTCTCATTCTCCTTTCTGTATCATTTGACATAGTAGTCTATTCTACCTTTCCTTAAAATTGTCCCCATTTTGATGTCCAGGGATTTGTTTATAAACCAAAGCAAGAGGAGGGCCAGTCCTCCAGGCAGAACCCAGTGCAAATGCATCAGCTGTCATAGCACACAGCAGAACAAGGGGATCTGTGTAAACCAAATAAATGCCTTATCCCTCCCAGAGGTTCAGATGAGCACTCAGAAGTGTCTGCTCCAATGACTGGGCTCATCATTAATGTGGAAGTTTACTCCAGCAAGAGTGTACAAGAGTTCTAGTTTTTTCTTGGGCTGTGGAATTTTAACAGTACCTTCTGAAAGCCCTACACCTAACTGTTGGAGAGAAAGGGTGGTTGTACAGACAACGTGGGCATGATATTTGAATGAAGGGGTATACAGTGTTCGGTTGGATCATATTAGATATTTTTGTAAATTTGAGGTTTCTGTGTGATTCCAAAGTGGAACTTTCTAGAAGATCATCACCCATATACTTATGGTGCTCAGGAAAGAAATTTGAATTGATTTGAGATTTTAGATGTGGGTTAGCTAAGACGCTGGGTGGTTTATATCCCATCCAACACAAGTGTGGTAGACTGGCATGTGCATTAAAGGTTACTCTTGAAAACAGCAGAGGTCAGAAAGAAAGCAGTGTCCACAGGTTAGAGACAAGGAGTGTGCGAGTTTGGAGGATACCCTGGAGAGTGTGGTCACAAGTAGTGAAGAATTTTAAGAGGAAGGGGAACTGTAATGGTCATTTACTTTCCTTGGTGCCTCAGAGTGAGGACAGTGACAAGAAAGCTGAACCAAGTGCACAGCCTGTGGGATAAACAGACATAAATACTTGCTGGAAGTTGGCCAAGTGAAACCAGTCATTTCCTTTGGGAGAGATCAGTTGCCATCATGACTTTAGTAACTGTCCTTGACTTCCCTGCACTAAAGCCATGGTACCACCCCTCACCCATGTAAACCTGCTTGTTCATGCCCACCTCCTCTGCCCAGCAACATCCAGCCCTCCCTCATATGCCCATATCCTGCCACAGCAACAGATGTCCTGAAAAACCCATTTCTGCCCAGTTGTGTGCTGTTCCCAGCAGTAGCCTGCTGCTCCATGCCCAACAAGGACTGGAGCCTGAACTCCGCAGCTTACTAGCTGCGTGATTTGACCAACTCCAGTTTTCTCATTGGTACAATGAAGGTGATGTTCCCTCCCTCTAATGGCACAGCAGGAAATTGGATCAGATGGTACATCTCAGATATAGAATACAGTGTTTTACCTTTGCTCATTACAAAATGTATGTCAAGACAAAGGAGAGGGGCTGTGGATGTATTTCACTTGGAAAAGTGATTGTCTAGCATGCACACAGCTCTAAGGTTGATCCTCAGCACTTTATAACCCAAACTTATTGGTGTACACCTGCAATCCCAGCACTTAGGAGGTAAAGGCAGGGGAATCAGAGGGGTCAAGGTAACAGGGTACACAGTTTGAGGCCAGCCTGAGATATATGAGACCCTGTTTAAAAAGAAAAAGAAGGGCTAGTGAGATGGCTTAGAAGTTAAGGAGTTTGCCTGCAAAGCAGAAGGACCTGAGTCCATTTTCCAATACCCACAGAAAGCCAGATGCACAAGGTGGTGCATGTGTCTGGAGTTCATTTACAGTGGCTGGAGGCCTTGGTGCACCCATTCTCTCTCCTCTCTTTCTTTCTCTCTCTCTCTCTCTCTCTCTCTCTCTCTCTCTCTCTCTCTCTCTCAAATAAATAAATAAAATGTTGAGAAGGAAAATCACTTAGAACAGTTAGGCCTTTCTCAGCCTCAAAGGAAAACTTAGTCCCCATGCAATTGCACGACCTAAGAAAATCACAGGATCCCAAGTAGTTAAGAATGCTCATAAGAACCTCCCTCTCCCCCTCTGTCAGATAAATGAAACATAGAAATAGAACGCAAATCTTATAAGCCTGAAAAGTTCCCCTGACTGGACATGAATACCTTAGGTGCAAAACACAATTTCAAGTCATAAGAGAAGACCACGCTTGGGATTGCTAGGGAATCCGAGGCAGGAAGTGAAGGAATGGGAAGAAGAGAGTAAACGTGATATAAGCATCTTTCTCAGGAGGCTGGGCCACTGTTCCTGGTTGGTGCATACTGCTCAGCCATGATCTGGAGGACTTCCCTGAGCACCAGTGCATTGGTGTTCGGGGCCCTGTGTTAACAGAAGCCTTTTCGTGAAGGTCTGTCTGTCAGTGACTTGTTGGTCACTGTGATCAAATACCCGAGAAGAGCATTTTGAGGACAGAGAATGGATTTATGTTCCCACTTTCAAAGGGCTGAGTCCACGCCCCCCAGCTCTGTTGACTGAAGACTCAAAGTGAGGCATAAATTCATGGCAGTGGAAGCATGAAACAGGCTCCATCTCTAATGGTGGATGGAGAGAAAGGGAGGGAGGGAGGGAGAGTGCCTGAGAGAGTCAGAGCCAATTCAGGGACATGATGCATTCCCCAAGGACACCACTACTTCCTCCAGCTAAGCCCCACCTCCTGAAGATTCAGAAACCTCCCAGAATAGCGCCATCAGCTGGGGACAAAGCTTTCAACCTTGAACCTATGGAGACCTTTCATACTCACACAACAAGCGTATGAAGCCTGTTAGGTTCAAATATCCATCCTAAAATTTGTTTGAAAAATGAAAATAAATATTACTCCTGTTATATCGTTCCTTATCTCTGTCCTGCCAACTTGATAACATTTATATATGAGAAGTGACTAGACCTTTGTGGAGCAGACATTATTGGTCAAAGGACTGAGCCAGGTCATCACAAAAGTTCGTTCCTCAATTCCCACTTCTCAGAGTCCTGTGTCTGAAATTACCTCTAAGCGGCCTCTCCAGTATTTTAATGAAGACTGATATGTTCACACACTACCTTACCTTTTCGATGACACCAGGAGGACTTACAGAAATGGCTGATGACTTTCCTTTTGAATTTTTCTTTCAGTGCCAAAACATTAAGATAACCACATCCAGACAGTGCTTTCCTCCTTAAGGCTGACCGTGAACCCAATCCCTTTACCACTCAAACCAAAAATGACGTCATTTAATTCCAGCACTGAACAATGTCTTTCACTTAAAATTAATGTCTTGTCCACATAAAAATGGAAATACAGAATGCAGCCTTCCTGATGATAAGTAAAAAGCATAAAGGTGACTTCTAAGGGGATAAATTTATTCTGTCAGGGAAGAAATAAAAACCTTTTGCTATTCACCTGTGACTTTAACACTCCTCAGCAATGAGCTCTGCCCTTATTTGTAACAAAGTATGATCTGTCACTCAGCCTTCCCTGCCGCCATGTGTTAGATTAGAATATAGCATAGCACATATATTTTGTCTCTCACATGTTAATGGTACTGCATTAAAAGTCCAGGCAGCGTAGACATGTAGACAGGATAATAAACTGTCCAGATGGATAGGTGGTAGAGAACGTGACACTTTAAATTATTTAAAATAGCATAACTGTATTGCTTCCATTTACAGAGACTATCAAGTAAGGCAGTATAAATTGTCTTGAGTTAATGGAATCATAAAGAATTAAGATGATCCCATGGAGATTTCTGGAAATAAAATTATGCAGAAATATTTGTGTTGTTTAATAAGACAGCCTAAAGCTTGAAATCGAACAATATACTGGATAATTGAATAACAACTCTGATTCTTCAATGAATAAAAATCAAGAGTCTTGCCTTCATTCTTCTGTTATCTATATTCTGGGTATGATATTCTATAAATTACCCTGACTGCTCTTGAAATAAAGATACCTAGTTGTGATTTTGTCAACTTAATTTCCAGTGTGGGTGCAGCTAGTATCTAGCGAATACTTAATAGATGTTGGCTATTTTACTTAATTTAATTTAATGCCACAATGAAGCTTGGAGGCATGTTTTAGTTTCATCAACATCAGCATCCTATTTTATAGGTAATAAGAATAATCAAAACTTCTTAAATACCAGGCACATCTTTTAATATATCCGAAACAATAACTCTGTGATGTAGCTAGCAACTATTACCATTCTCCCCTCTTTCCTCAGATGGGAAATTCAACCACAGAATACTTTAACAAGAGTACCAGTGTCACCAGGGAGGAGCAGACTGGCTTGATCAGCACCCAGTCCGCCTGCCTCTCGGAGAAGGAAAATGAGGCAATGAGTGGGTCATGACCAGTGGAGGTCATGCAGCCAGAGAAAAGTTACTGTTCATTCGGGATAGGAAGACTTTGCTTCTGTAATGGTTCGGATCCTACATGGGCCCAAATGAGCCAAGCTAAAGACTTGGTTGGCAGCCTGTGGCAATCCTGGGAGGTGGTGGTTCTTTTAGGATGTGATCTACAGGAAGGAAGTCAGGGCAGTGGGACATGCCTTGGAAGGAAGTATGGGGACACGGGACCCTACCTCTGTTTCTCCTTTGCTTCCTGGCCACCATGAGTCTTACAGCTTTGCTCCATCATGTGCTTCTACCAGGATGTTCTGGGCTGCCATGAGCTCAAAGAGTGACTATGGAGTGAAACCCCTGAAACCATGGGCTAAAATAGAACTTTCTTCCTTTCAAGCTGCCTGCTTGGGGCTCCTGGTCACAGAGGGCATCAAACTAACACCGTCTCTATTAATGAGTTGTTTATATGTGTCTAGACACTCTCTTCACATGTATGTGCTATCCCATGGAATACTTCCAAACTACTCAGTCATTCTCTGTACAACCTTCAAACCTGACTATTCAACTGTGCCATGGATACATTTCATTTGCATTATAGTGGCCTATACATTTTTTTCATAATGCTTGCTTTATGATTTATTGTATCAATGAACCATATCAAAGATGGTTTATTGTATCAACGAATCATCACTTACTTGGCCAATTACTTCCACTGATGTGTATTTAATTTTTTTAGCTTTTTGCTTTTGTAAATATAATATAGCAAAGCTCCTTTATTGTATTTTTATGCACTTGTGAAATTAGGAGTTCCTGGCTTCCAGCAGGATCTTAATAACGTCATTGAATTAATGGAAGAAAGAAAAGTCAAGTGGTTTGGCCAAAGAAACAATCAATTTTATATTTTGATATGTATTGTTAACTTGTCTTTCAGAAAGTTAATAATCTACTTTCTATCATTTATGTTTTTAAAACTTGTGGAGTTCTCTTTTGTGTGAACATGGTAGTTCAGGAACACAACAACTTGTGAAATGCCAACTGAGAAATTTTCAGGAATTCTGCAGCAATTTATAAGTACAGCTAATATTTTTTAATTATTTAAATTTTCCACTTAAAAATTAGATTAGAAACAAAGGCTAAGATAGTCAAAGTGTGCTGCTTCCTACATAACTATTATGTACGTGCTCCGGGTCAGTTATGACTGTGGGGTTTGGAAAGTGGAAATTGTGTAAGAAGTGAACTCTCCTCAGTCTTATCCCAACTCTACATTCAGGCTGGTGGTCTGAAGTTAGCTTTTAGTGGAAATAAGCACACGGTGGACATCATCAACGAGGGAGGCTGCATTTAGTGGTGAAGCTGACAGAATTTATGATTTGCTAATTTATAAATGGTTGAAATAGGTTAAAATTAGCCATTTGTAAGTGCTAGTGAAAATAAATTTATTGAGAAAAGAGTTATCTATCACACAGGGCTGGAGAGATGGCTAGCTCAGTGGTTAAGAGGCTTGCCTGTAAAGCATAATGACCTGGGTTCAATTCCCCAGTACCCACATAAAAGCCAAGATGCACAAAGTGGTGCACACATCTGGAGTTCGTTTGCAGTGGCTGGAGGCCCTTGCATGCCCATTCTCTCTCTCTCTCTCTCTCTCTCTCTCTCTCTCTCTCTCTCTCTCTCTCTCTCTCTCTCTCTCTCTCTCTCTGCAAATGAATAAATAAATATATTTTTAAAAGAGTTATTACACGGAATTCAAGTCCATTTGTCAAATCATGGCTGAATGTTGACTGATGCTTCCAAGGAAGAAAAAATATCAAGAAAAGCATTTTGAGAAACAATTGACCATATAGAGTTACATTTATTTGCAATAAAGAGCATTATGTACTTTCGTTAATGACTTGTTTCATACATTTTATATCAGTAAAATGTATAATGAATTCATGCATATATATTTACATACTTTAAGATATCTGGCTGTAAAATATTTACTAACACACTATTTTTTAGTGATTATAGTTTGAGGTGCTTTTCCCTCATAAAAAGTGAAATATAACATATGAGTTCTATAGTCTGCCATGCCTGTCTGGTCTATGGAGATTTCTATCTGTTTTGGTGTTTGTAATGAAATTATTAAATCATTGTAGCTTTAAAATGCATTTAGCTTCTAAAAAGACAAATAACACATGACTTTCTACCTCCTGGCTATTTCAGATAAACTCTTAGCAAAGCCTCTCTACCATTCCAGTGGTATTTCCTCCCTCCATTCCTTATTTTATATTCCTGTCAGTCTTAATATTTTTTCATATATTCCCTGTACCTGTCTAGTGCTTATGACTCAGTTTTGTTTTTTTCACTTACTTTATATATGAAATTTTTAACATATTTGAGAACCATTATTTATTACATACACTTCACCACTGCTTAGAATTACTGCAATCATCTTGAGATGGTATAACACTTAAGAGATGGTCCTATAGGAAGGATGTCAGTTTTTTGGGTCATGTCCTTGAAGGAGATAAGGTACCATGGTCCCTGCCTCTGGCTGTCTTTGCTCCATGGCCACCAGGAGGCGAACAGCTTCTCCTCCACACATTCCTAATTCCACGATGAACTGTCTCATCACAGGCTCAAAACAAGTGGACCAAACACAGCCTGAAACTCCTGAAACTGTGAGCCAAAGGAGGCCTGTTCTCATCCAAGTTGATTAATCTCAGGTAATTTGCTCTAACAATGAAGAGTTGGCTATCACAGTGCCTTTTACGTTCTCACCATTCTCACCTGGTGGCACTATTTTTTTTACTTTGACTAATCAATTTGTAATTACAGATGACATTACCATGATGTGTTAATGAAATAGATACTGACAAGAGTCATCTGAAATTTTTTTTTCAAAATAGAAGAGTTTTTTGCAGGTGTAATGTGAAGAAATAGAATAGTGCTTCACACTTCTTCAGAACCATAGAGAAGTGTGTGTGTGTGCTTTGTCTTACTGGCTCTGTGAACAGCACAGATGCACAGACGCACAGACACACAGACACACAGACATTCATTTCCATCACCGATAATCAGTGCTGCTGCACAGCCTGTGCCTCTCTGCCACATACACGCTTCTCACTCTTCAATGTCTGCTCTGCCTTCTCTTCATGTTGGAAGTAGGCTGCTTTCTCTACTATCAAGTCCTGAGGTTTCTTCCCGTATCCTAGATACAGTCCCTTGGCAGCCATGTGGTCTTGCAAATTTTTTATGCCACTCGGTTGGCTTTCCTCTTTTTTTCTGGTAACTATAATAAGACCTCACCTTCACGTAGACAGTAGAGACCCAAATAGTTCACTACTTAAAACTTGGATCTTTGAAGCTAGATTCGTACAAAACGATGTCTTGAGTTTTTGTTTTGTTTGGACCTCCCAACACCTTTCCACGGAAACAAGGGCAAAAAGGAAAAGATGGAATATTTTTGTGTTAGACGTGTAGGGAAGAGAATGATTATTATTTTAAAGATCATGCACTATCCATTAAAGTGAGAAAGTTTGAAATGAAATGAATGTCTTCCTACCTCACCTCACTCTCCTACTAAAAGTCAGACACCCTTCAAGTCACTGAGTAAAAGATGAAGAGCATTTGCCAATCACATTAAATCTGAATAAACTGTAGGATCTTATATTTTCTTTCCTCTGTTTCTTAGATTATAAAGCAACCCTTGATAATCTTATAAAAATTCAAATAGGCACTTCCTCACCCACTGAGCTACATAAACCCTGGGTGTACCATCCACACGGTCTTCCATGGGAACTCATCCCTGGGCACAGGCAGCACCCCAGGCCTGGCTGGTTCCTCTGAGGCAAAGTGTTCATATGGCAGAGCTCTGTATGGCACGATACCTCAGCAAAGACGCAGGTGAGTCAAGACAGCTTTAGTCCTGGCCCTAACTCATCATCCTCTGATCTGAGGAAACCATCTAAGCCCAACAGGCATTAATTTAGAGCCAGTTGAATCAAGAACATAAACTAGTCAATAAAATGAGTTTTGAGGTCACATACAGATGGTAAATGTTATTATTTCCACTGAAACTGTATAAAAATTTCACCTGGAGGTATGATGGGCATGTTACCAAATACCTAGCCACCAATGTTCTTCAAAGACCAGACTTATAAAAGATGTGAAACAATTAATAAATTGCCACCAATTGGAGGAGACTAAAGAGACCCACACAGATGCAATGTAGGATCCTAGACTGAATCTTGGAATGACAAATAGAAGAATAAAAATCACAGAAATCTGTACTTTGAGTTAATTAATAGATCTGATTATTGGATAAATTTTTTAATATTTTATTTATTCATTTTCATGCTGGGAGAGAGAGAGAGAGAGTGCACCAGGGCCACCACCTTGTGGGTCTGGCTTATGTGGGTCCTGGGGAATTGAACCCAGGGCCTTGGGCACTGGAGGCAAGTGCCTTAAGCGCTGAGCCATCTCTCCAGCCCTAATGGATAAAAATTTTAAGAGGACAGTTTAAAGACAAAGATTCTAGAGCCACTGACATTTTTTTTGAAAAATAAATCACCTTTTTTTCAATGTGAATATGCATAAAGAACTGTATGATGACATAACTTTGAATCATGTTTCTTTTTTAATTGTGAAGTTACTATATGAACATATCAAATATTGATCATACTCTTACCAGTCTCTACTGGTATACCTCTTCTTCCCACAGTCATTCCCCTGAGGACCCTGCTGAGTGGGGTTACTGTTATTCACTCTGGGGTCATGATTGCACCAGTCAGTCTCTGGGTGGAAGAACAATGTTTCAGAATACTCCTTCCCAAGCCCATAGCTCTTATAATCTTTCTCTCCCTCTTCCACAAGGGTCCCTGATCCTTGGAGGGCGTTTACCAGTCTCCCCCAGTGCTGATATCTCTGCAAGCTCTACATTTCTGCTCTGATGATGTCTGAGTCTCCTCAGTGTCTTCCACCTGGAGGAGTTTCTTAGGCCGGCGGCTAGAGAGCATTGAATCACTTTTCCATGTGCTCCGTTTCTTCAGTGTGGGCATGGTCAAAACTACTGGAAGATTATAGTATCCTCCTAACAATATTAGTTTGACCACATTATCATCTATTCAGAGATTCTACAATACAGTTATTTACCAGATGTAGGAGTATGATGATATTATGAGAGCTCAAGTTACAAAACCATGAAGATAATATGATGTAACATACAGATCAAGAATCAGATAATATCATGCTAAGTGATGTCACGAGAAGGACTTCTTTGAATTTTATATCAAATTATTATTTGTTACATAAACGGGACAGATACTGTTTTTTTTAAATTAGTGAAGAATGTTATAACAAATGCATGTAAATTTAAATTCTAAACTTTTCTTTACAATAGAACTTACCATTATAGAGTTCTAAAAAATGCTCTCCTCTAACCCTGTATTAGTTTGAAATGGGCCCACCACAGAGTATGTTGCTGACCTAATCCTTTTATCCTATTGTTTGGATGCCTCATTCCTTTTATTTGCCTCTATGTGGGTACAAAATGAAACAGCTACTAGATAATAAATTTCAATGCATTTGGTAGTTGTAGGCTCACATTTATTTCCCTTCTACATGCTACAAAATACAAAGCCTGAGCTGTCCTGGATAGCCTATGCTCTCCACGGGATTTGGAAAATCCATCTCTCAGATTTCTCAGTTTTTTTTCCAGGTCTATGATCATCTCTGTCTGTTGTTTTGGGGTGATACCAATAAATGACTCATTTTTATATTTGCTACTTAGAGCCTACTAAACTAAACCTCTTCCAGTGTGTAAAGGGCTTCTCATCTTGCATGTATGGCTGTGTGTGGATGATGTATGTGCATGTGGGTTCTTCTGTTTGTGGGCACATACTGCTGTGCAGGTGTGGGGCTTGGAAGACATTGTCTATGTTGCTGCCCACCTTACACCTGACACAGGGTCTCTCATTGATACCTGCTACACTGGCCAGGCAGGTTGGTCTGTCAGCCTCCAGAGAGCCTCCTGTCTCTAGCTCCCATCTCCTGTATGCATTGTGGGATGGAGTATGCTTGTCTTCTGATTTTACAAGCGTCTTGAAGATCTGAACTCTGGTACTTATGCTGATGTAGCTAGCTCTTTATCTACTGAGCCATCTTCCCAGCCCTGGTATTTCTAATCTTAATAGAACTGTTTCAGTGTTTAAAAAAAATAAAACCTTTTCAAGGTTCAACAGATGATATAAGTGCATAGCTATTGAAAAAAAAAGTTTAGAAGGCAGCCATTTTAACTACAAAAACCTAGATTTGGATGAGAGAGATTTTGCTATGGAAGCACTTGGTCTTTAAAGAAAGAAAGGTTTCTTGGTTGATGAATCTGCATCAGGCATGTGGGATGCTACAGCAGAATGCCACAAAGTGACAGAGATCACAAACATTTGCCTCTCTGTTCAGAAAGCCCCAGAGTCCAAGATCAAGGTGCCAGCAGACATGCACCTGCCATGGGGCCACTTCCAGGTTTATGGATGGCTCGTCTCTTGTGTCCTCTCATGGCTGAGAGAGAAACAAACCCTCTCTCAGTGTAGTCCAGGCTGATCTTAACCTCATGACAATCCTTCTGTCTCAGCGTTACACATGCTGGGATAACAGGCTTGAACCACCATGCCAAGCTCAAGTTTATTTTTACAAATCTCACTCATAAAGACTATCTTTATGATCTAATCTCAAAGGCCCCATCTCCTCATATTTTCAGATAGGGGGTAGACTGTCAATGTATGAATGCTCAGAGAACAAAAGCATGTGTAGTCCACTAAAGAAATCCATTTTTGGTAGAAGATTTTCAGATAGAAACACTCATACAGACCCTGTGTTCTGCTTCAAACCTCTGTCCCTTCTTCCATTGGACAGCAGAAATCTTATTCTTGATGCAGAGTCAGAGCCTAAGAGAGTCAGTGCCTCTGCTCATCTGCAGAGAGATGGTACTTCTGGTGATGTAAACAGAGGTGGTGACCCCTGCTCATCTACATAGAAGTGGTACTTCTGGGCATTCACTGATGTTCCAGTAGGTGCCCAACCTTAGTTGACTGAAATGAGCTAGGATTGAACCTAGGGCACCTGGTCTGAACAGTTAGTCTTCCCTGACAATAATAGTGTGCATTTATTTAGCACTTTAAGGTTTTTCCAGACACTGTTCAACATGTTTGCTGCACTATTTCATTTAATGAAGATAATCTATAAAGTCATATTCCTGAATTGCCATCATTGATTTATAGAAAGGAAGTTGAAATACAGAAAAGTTAATTTACCCAAAATACCATCGTGAAAAATCCACCCACTGCTCCAGCACATACTTCTTCCAAGCTGGGTAAATTTCCTCAAGCATTTCCACACCGTGTTTCAGTGCATCCACCATTTGACTGGATGATTCCAGTATTACTGGGGTCATCCCTACTCTACAGCTTCTTGGAAGGATCAAATGTAATGATGGAGGAACGGAGTTTGGATTTTCTCCCTCTTTGTAGCTATTCTTCCAACATAGAAATGTGTGGCCACCCCTCAGCTCTTTAGGACAAACGGAGTGCTTTCTAGAGTCAGCCTAAAAGTCTAAACCCTCAAAGCTGACGATTCTCCAGCCTTCTCCATGCAGTCAGCCTGGAGCATCCATTGCTATGGCAACCTACTGCCGTCTCCTCAAGTCATGGCTGCCCTCATCTCTGTTATATCTAATTTTAAAATGTGAATTCTACTGTGAGCAACCTGGATTCTCAACTGGCTCCTTTCATGAGTGAAGGGACTATCTTCACTCATGACGCCATGCCCCTCTTCTCTATGTTGTATCCTCTGCCACACCTGCTTCTCAACAGCTCTGACTTCCTCCCTTTGCCCCAAGCTCTTCTGTTTCACTGTAAGTGGCTATGCTGACCCAACATGTTACTTATCCCGTTCTACATCATAGACTGAGGTTCCCTTAGTTGAGAACAGGAGAGGGATGTTCGAAATATGCCTTTCCAAAAAGAACCCCCAAACAGTGGAAGCTGTAACGAGTTAGTGAGTGCACCACCATAATTTGGGAGGATATTGCTTACCATGTATGAGGAGAAGGGAGCCAACAGAGCTGCCCATCAAAGGGAACTTGGAACGTATCTCCTCCTACATGAGGCCCTCATGGACCTGCCCTTCAAAGCCAAGCAGCTAGGGCTCAGCCTTGCCTGACAACAGGCAAGAAACTATCTCATAACCCTCTTTGATTCTGCAAACCCCATAGGGCCTCCCTCAAGGAGGAGGGCTCGGGCCCATCACAGAGATAACCTGTGATTCCCACGGGATAGAACACAAGCTAAAAGGCCCACACAGTCACGTAACTGGAAGGTAGACAGAACATCAGCATCTGAGAGCAGAAGTCAGCCTCGCAAATGCATGTGAATTAGCGAAGGCAAATTAGCCTGGAATTTGTGTTTGTTGTGTAGGAAGGTGATGGCAGAGTGAATCTTCCAAATTTAAGTGTATTTTATGTTAATTGCAGAAAGTAGCATAGATGTGTAGCTTTAAATCTTGACCATGGGGAGCTAGCACTGGGCTCACTGATTTCTTTTATTATCCTCTCAAACGACTCCAGGCCTTGTTTGTGTTTACTTGAGAGGCACAGATCTATTTCTGAATAGGTTTACAGCTTTAAGTGTCTTAAGAAACTTCTCTTTAATACCATCTAGTTAATTGCACCATAATAGCTCCTAAGTGGAGCATTATATCTATCAGTCTTAAGTGCTGCTGAGGATATAATAGCTTCGGTCATATTACCAGAATCTTTTTTTTTTATTTAGCGCACGTGGAAAGCTAAAAATTAAATATGACTCAATCTGCTATCATTCTAGCCATTCCTTACCTTACTGCTAAGTAAATACTAATGAAATTCTATCACCTCAGACAAAATTATATTTTAAGTTCACTGGTGATAAAATACAGGTTCAACATAGATACACATCTCTTCCTCTCTCTACTCAATTAAAAATGTTTTCTTTGCAAGGGCCAGGTTCTGTGTGCTCTGCTTTTTAAAATATCAGTGGGCTCAGTGAGGAGTGAAATGGAGTAGAACATTCATGTGTGGGTGGATAATACTCAATGCTATTAAATTCCGGATGTTCTATGTGTAAATCACCCAATCCCAGAGTATTACTTTTCTCATTGTGTGACCAAATAAACACCTGACAAAAGGCAACCTGGAGGAGGAAGGATTTATTTTGTCTCCAGGTTTGGGGTATGTTGCGGTCAGCTTTCTAGTTGCTGTGCAGAAAGAACCCAAGCAAAAGTGGCTTGTGGAGGAATGGGTTTATTAGGCTTACAGACTCAAGGGGAGACTCCATCCTGGCAGGGAAAATGATGGCATGAGCAGAGGGGTGGACATCACCTCCGCCACAGCACTGGAAACAGTGGCAGGAAGGTGTGCCAAACACTGGCAAGGGGAAGCTGGCTTATAACCCCATAAGCCCGCCCCCAACAACACAGCTTCATTGAGGTTGTAAAACCCAAACTGCCATCAGCTGAGGATCAATCTATCAGAACACATTCATTTGTTTGTGGGGGACACCTGGATCAAACCATGACAGGGTACAATCCATCATGGCAGGAAAGGTTTCTGGTGGACACAGCTCATGATCATGGCTGTCGGAGTGAGAAACTGCTTGCACACATCTCAGCCAACCAGGAAGCAGACATCGGCCAGGAAGTTGAGCCAGGCTAAAAACCTGAGACAGCTTCCTCCAGCTGGGCCCCAGCTCTCACAGATCCTACAACTTTCACTGACGGTTGGGGACGAAGTGTTCAAGCACATGAGCCAGTGTGGGGCATTTGACATCCAAACAGTAACACCGAAAAATGGCCAAGTGTTGGGAGAAATATTTGTCTAAGAAAATAGACGTAAATGACATGCAAGAAAATTCTAGCACACTTGGTTCTCAAGATATGGTACTCACTGCACCAGCTAGAAGCTTCTGAGAAGTTCAAAGGCTCAGGCCCCACTACAGCCTGACCTGAGAAGACCCTGGAGGGTTTCCGTGTGCTGGCAAGTCTCAGAAACTAAACACAGCCCTCCAGAAACCTCCACAGGAATAAAAATAACATCCCTGTTTTGCTTCAGGGATTCTGATCTGGGCCTGTGCTAGCCTTCCCCTTAGCAGAGGGCAGAGCTGTGATGATGATGCTGAGGTCCTTCCCCTTAGCAAAGAGTAGAGCTGTGATGATGCTGAAGTCCTTCCTTTAGCAGAGAGTAGAGCTTCGATGATGCTGAGGTCCTTCCTTTAGCAGAGAACAGAGCTGTGATGATGCTGAGGTCCTTCCTTTAGCAGAGAGCAGAGCTTTGATGATGCTGAGGTCCTTCCCTCAGCAGAGAGCAGAGCTTCAATGATGCTGAGGTCCTTCCTTTAGCAGAGAGCAGAGCTTCGATGATGCTGAGGTCCTTCCTTTAGCAGAGAGCAGAGCTTCGATGATGCTGAGGTCCTTCCCTCAGCAGAGAGCAGAGCTGCAGTGATGATTTCAGCCAGCACTTGGGATCTGAGGCCTGGAACAGTGCACATGGAGAAAGAGGAAAGGACAATACCCTTGGTTCCAACTAAGTCTTGTTTAAACCATTTTACTCCCTTCTCTATGTGATGTTATTAGATTTGATTTTCTTTCTTCTAGAGGACACATTGGTTTTTTAAAAAATGACCTAAATTCTGTATTCCATCCAGATGCCTTCTCTCTGGCAGGCCAAAGCAAGTTTTTCCCAAGACTGAGCTCACTGAAAGCGATTAGAATTTAGAGTTGAAATTCCAAAGGCATTTTAAAGTCAAGAATCAGTTTAGGAAAATTAACAAATAATTCAGGTGACCATGAAATGATCCTGCCATGAAATTCATGTCTCAGCCACTTGGAATTTACTCCTTTGGGCACCAATATAACTCATCTTCCCAGAACTGAGCTCCAAACAACAGGCTTCATGTAGGCAGGTGAGAAAAAGTGGGCCATGTTCTGAGATCCAAACCACATCCAGCTTAGCTGTAGGAGAAGGTAAACTATGGACTATGACAGGGACTGTGGGTACAAAGGAAAGGAAAATAGACTCGGTTTCCACCTCCTCTGCTCACAAGTCAGATCAGCCTGAGCTCCATTTCTCCTCTCCACAGCAGGCCATCAGCAGGGGGTGGCCATCCTCTAAGTCAGGTCAGACACTGGTACTGTCCACCTGGATGTTCTGTCAGCTCCTGAGGGTGAGGACTCAGGAATCCCACCCACAAGATGGCCAGCCTCTG